>MU718124.1:3106-30894 GCA_026770625.1 Nicotiana glauca
AAAATCTGGGCAACCTTAGTAAAATGGCCATAAAATCCTCATACGGTGTCCAAATTCGATGATTCTTTTTGATACAGGTCCGTAATTACGATACGGATCTAATGCTTTATTCAAAACATTAATCGGAGCTCATTTGTTTAATATGATATCATTTATGCTTGAACAAACGATGTCGAAGCATAAGAAAAACGAGCACAACGCAACCCAAACCTATCCGAAACTCACCCGAGCTCCTCGGGACCGCATACGAACATATTAACATGTCACATATGATCATGCAAAATTAGTTGCACTCTCAAAACACCAAAACTAACATCAAAACACCAAATTTACATCGGATTCAAGCCTAAGTTCTTCTAAAACTTCCGAAACACGCATTTGATCAAAAACCCAACCAAATCACCTCCGAATAACCTGAAATTTTGCACACATATCTCAATTCACCTAACGAAGCTACAACAACTCTCGGAATTCCATTCCGACCCTCGGATCAAAATCTCACCTATCAACCGGAAATCGCCAAAATACTAACTTCGCCAAAATAGGCTAACTTCTTCACCGGACTTCCAAAATTACTTCCGATTGCGCTCCTAAGCCTTAAATAATCACCCGGAGCTAACCGAATCATCGGAATTCAATTCCGATCCTTCTAACTCACAAGTCAACATCCGGTTGACTTTTCCAACTTAAGCCTTCTTAAAAGAGACTAAGTGTCTCATTTCTTATTAAAATCATTCCAAATAAATTCTAACGCACCCAATACCGATAATGAAATATAAGAAAGCAGAAAATGGGAAGAATAGGGTAGTAACTCATGAGATGACAGGTCGGGTCGTCACAGTCTGATTCATGCGGGGTCATGATACGTAGGCAATCTCCATAAGATTTGACCACAACTAAAAAAAATGTATATAAAAAAGATTAAATAAAAAAAGATATGAGTATCAATAAAAGAGAATGGAACAAAGAAAAGTCGGGATGATGCAAGCAACCAAGCAAATACATGATAGAACTGGCTGAAATGCTTAGGTGCATTGCATCCCAATGTGCGATTGCATATTTGTAAATACTAATAACTAACAAGTTTGCTTTTGATCCCAGAATTCAAGCAATTATTAGTTACTTAGCATACTGGAAACCCAGTCATATCAAACCAGATTCAAAGGGAAATAGAAAGAATGATTCAAGAAGGGGTAATTGTAGTCAATGACAGTGACAGGGAGCATGAAAATCCTCTTGGGAACTTGTTGGGTAAAGTTGATAATGTTGAAGTTGGTAATGGTCTTGGCAATATTGATGCGGAACTCAGTGGCTAAGATGTCGTGCTTGGTGATTGGAAAGATGCTCCATCTTTTGGCTAGCCAGAGAGGAGTTTTGGTGGCTTATTTTGTTGTCATTTCTGTTGTTCAGGTTATTTCAGGGTTGTAATCTGGACATTGTCTTGTAAATCAAACCCTTCAATCTTTTTATTTTGTCCAGTTCCTTTGGTCGTAATATCTCATTTAGTGTTGTCTAGGTTTTTTCTGAGGGTTGTACCCCAGTTTATTGTGCTTGTTTCGTTGTACAAACTCTTTCCCCGTCTGTCTAAAGTAATTCTCTGTTTTCTATTATTTCTAGTCATTTTCTTTTGTTTATTTCTCTCCTCTTTATAGTTCTTTTCATGTTGGTTCTAGTGATATGACATGCACGCATAGTTCTAGGTCTAATCTTAAAGGTTAATCATGAAGCGATTGTAAAGATGATATGGGCACTTGAGGGGAATAAGAACAGATTTGGACATTTTAAGATCATTTGAAGCTCGAACCATGTGAAGCTGGGGCAGATAGAGCATAAAGAAACCCTATTGAAACGCATCATGCCGCATCAGATTGAAGCTAATGGCAAGTTTGCCCAAATTGGTAGGGGTCGTTCGGGGTAACGAAGAGTGTTGTCCAATGGTACTTAAATTGACAAAAGGCGAATGTGGGGATACGATTATCAAGTTTGGTACAATCTAAAGATGTTACAAGTGTTTTCCTTGGTTTGTTTAATTGTGTTGTTTGCGTTTGGCAGGTTTTGAAGATTGGAATGACGAAGGCATTTTGTTCTGATATCTAAATACTTTATCCTTCGTTACCCCTTTGAGACTTATTTATTTTCTTTCAGACCCCTCTTTCGGAATTAGCAACAAAGATTAAAAACACAAGCGTGAAAAATAAGTAAAGAAAAAGAAAAGAAAAAAGAAAAAGATAAACAACAAAACAACAAAAGGAGAAAAGGAATAAAGAAAAAAAAAGAAAAAAAAGAGAAAGATGGAAGGGAAAATAAAAGAAAAATCACAAAAAACAAAGTAATTTCCATGATGTGAACTACGTTTGACCTGATTCCTTAAATGATACGTAGGCAGTCGCACAACCCCGTCATAGTAAAACAAAAAATCAAAAGATACCCAAGCAAAGATAATGGGGCAGAAGTTGTGGTTGTTGTAAGAGATCTGATTCCAAAAGTTGTAATTTTGAGCCCTTTTAATCTGCTTTTGAGCCATTATCCTTTCTTTCTAACCCCATCCAAAAAAACCCACATTACAGTCAAAAGAAAGGCCTTCGAATCAATCTTCAAAAGATGCCAAGTTGAGCAAGTAAAAGTGATTCAGGTCAGGGGAAACACTCCAGTCCAAGCACGAAAGATAATAAAGATGAGAGAGTCTTATTGGTGAAAACCCTCATGGGCACCGTAAGGCGACGAGAGCTGAGAGAAATAAAAAACGAGTGAGTCTTATCGGTGAAAACTCTCACGGGCACCTTGAGGCGAATGTAAGTTGAGAGAAAGACCAAAATGAGAGAGACTTGATAGTGAAAACCCTTCAGGCACTACAAGTCAAATAAGGATTGTGAATCAGATTGGATATGCGGAGCATTGAAGACAAGTTTCACGGCAAAAGGTACAACAAGAGCTGAACATCGGAATTGCTTAACAGAATAGGCTGCAAGTGCATGTCACGGTCCTTAGAGTTGGTATCCACATCCGATAGGTTTCTACTTTATAGTTTTCTTGTTAGGAATCATCTCTTTCCATTGCCCTCTACCTTGTTCCTCTTTTCTTGTTTACTTCCTCTTCCTGAGTCTGTTTGGTCAGAACAAGTGAGAAATGATTTCAAAATTTTCCACCATCTTTCCAATTGCACAAAATGGGATCTAGCTAGCCCATCAAAGTGGCATAAATCAGGAAAGAACAACAAGCGCACTGAGCTGGTAACAATCAACATGCTTCAGAGTCGCATGAAATACAAAGGTTTGGTATATATCAATTCATGAACAATGCAATAGATGGAGGTTTAGGGTGAACGGATCAAAGGTGTTCTCTGTGATAAGAGTGACAAAGAAAGTGGTTAACTAGTGACAAGCGAGGTATTCCAAACAGAAATCAAAGTTATTATGGCAAGTAAAGGAGCAATAGACCACAAGGCCAAGGCCAGTGGTTTAAGTCAATAAAGAACAACTTACGCACTGAGTGGGTGGCAATTGATGCGCTTTGGGATTCATGTGAAACAAAAGGTTTGGTAAATGTTAGTTCATGAGCAATGCAACAGATAAAGGGTATTGGGTCAGGACGAAGAAGAGGTATTTTCTGTGATAAGGGTGACAGAGAAATTGGTGAGACAATAAGCAAGCAATGTCTTTCAGAGTGAAATCAAAGTTATCATGGCACGTGGAGGAGCAACCACCCTCAAAGTCAAGGCCACAAACCAACCACCATATTTAAACTCACAAGTTTTCTTTGTCTAAAACAGGGAGGAAGGCTATGTTCATATCAAAGCTTGGAAGCTTGAATTTTCCAAGTATAATGCCCCAATTCTGCTTACTCAAAGGCTATTGAGAAGATCACACATCACCCCTAGGAGAAACACTGCCTAGTATGGGTTTTCAAGTTATATTTTGTTGTAGAAGGCGTACGTCCTAAACTGATATTTTACCCTTTAGGAGATGCACTTCCTAGTTTGGATCATATGAGTTTGAGTCACTGATGGTTTCACCCCTAGGAGATGCATTTCTTAGTCTGGGTCTTTCAGGAAACACCCGTAGGAGACGCACTTCCTGAATTGATAGTTCATTCATAGGATACGCACTTCCTAGTTTGAGTCATTAAAGTTTCACCTGTAGGAGATGCACTTCCCAAATTGATAGTTCATCCATAGAAGACGCACTTCCTAGTTTGAATAATTGAAGTTTCACATGTAGGAGACGCACTTCCTAAATTGATAGTTCATTCATAGGAGACACACTTCCGTTCAACCATAGGAGACGCACTTCCTAAATTGATAGTTCATTCATAGGAAACACACTTCCTAGTTTAAGTCATAAAAGTTTCACTTGTAGGACACGCACTTCCTAAATTGATAGTTCATTCATAGGAGACGCACTTCGTAGTTTAAGTCATAAAAGTTTCACCTGTAGGACACGCACTTCCTAAATTGATAGTTCATTCATAGGAGACGCACTTCCTAGTTTAAGTCATTAAAGTTTCACCTTTAGGAGACGCACTTCCTAAATTAAGAGTCCATTCATAGGAGGCGCACTTCCTAGTTTGAGTCATTAAAGTTTCACTTCTAGGAGACGCACTTCCTAAATTTATAGTTCATCCATAGGAGACGCACTTCCTAGTTTAAGTCATAAAAGTTTCACCTGTAGGACACGCACTTCCTAAATTGATAGTTCATTCATAGGAGACGCACTTCCTAGTTTAAGTGATAAAAGTTTCACCTGTAGGACACACACTTCCTAAATTGATAGTTCATTCATAGGAGATGCACTTCCTAGTTTAAGTCATAAAAGTTTCACCTATAGGACACGCACTTCCTAAATTGATAGTTCATTCATAGGAGACGCACTTCCTAGTTTGAGTCATTAAAGTTTCACCTGTAGGACATGCATTTCCTAAATTAATAGTTCATTCATAGGAGACACACTTCCTAGTTTGAGTCATTAAAGTTTCACCTGTAGGAGATGCACTTCCTAAATTGATAGTTCATTCATAGGATACGCACTTCCTAATTTGAGTCATTAAAGTTTTATCTGTAGGAGACGCACTTCCTAAATTGATAGTTCATTCATAGGAGATGCACTTCCTAGTTTGAGTCATTAAAGTTTTACCTGTAGGAGACGCACTTCCTAAATTGATAATTCATAGGAGACGCATTTCCTAGTTTGAGTCATTAAAGTTTCACCCCTAGAAGACGCACTTCCTAAGTTGATTTTCACCCATAGGAGACGCACTTCTTAAATTGAGAGTTCATTCATAGGAGACGCACTTCCTAGTTTGAGTCATTAAAGTTTCACCCATAGGAGACACACTTCTTAAATTGATAGTTCATTCATAGGAGACGCACTTCCTAGTTTGAGTCATTAAAGTTTCACCTGTAGGAGATGCACTTCCTAAATTGATAGTTCATTCATAGGAGACGCACTTCCTAGTTTGAGTCATTAAAGTTTCACCCCTAGGAGACGTGCTTCCTAAGTTGATTTTCACCCATAGGAGACACACTTCCTAAATTGATAATTCATCCATAGGAGACACACTTTTTAGTTTGAGTCATTAAAGTTTCACCTGTAGGAGATGCACTTCCTAAATTGATAGTTCATTCATAGGATACGCACTTCCTAGTTTGAGTCATTAAAGTTTCCACCCATAGGAGACGCCCTTCCTAGTATTGGTCATTTAAATTCACCCCTAGGAGACCCACTTCCTAGTCAAAGTCGTTGTTTTACTCGTAGGAGATGCACATCATAGTTTAATCTTTGTTTTACTCTCTGCATCAGTACTATAAGTGGTTTACAATTTTTTCTAACAACTTACAAATCCTCCTAGTGCAAACTGGGGCAGAAGATTTCGTTTGTTTTTATTGTTTTGTTTGTTTTGATCGCAGGAACCCACCCGGAGGAACAAAAGGGAAGGCGACAATGGTCAAAAGAAGATAATTCAAGTTTCAAGGGGAAAACAATTCGAGTTTCATAGGAAGGGAAGACATTTCAAGTTCAGCAATCAGACCTTCACCTGAAGAGAAGGGAAAGCATATCAAAAATACAATGCAAGACAACATCAAATGAACTGTTGTAGCAAAGTACAAGTCAACAAGGCAACAACAGTCACAAGAGCAAGTTTGAAAATAAGTCTTTATAATTTAAAGACCATAGCTTAGTCTAGCTTTTTTATTTTTGTCATGGTGTAATAAGGAGTTCAGTAAGCAATATCAGCAGCAATAACAACAGTGAAATCACAACTTCATGGTAGTCCCAGCTACCAAAGTTTTTTGAACTACACGTGACCTGATTCCTCTATAACCCGGGATATGTAGGCTATCCAAAACCAAGACTCGGTTGCACTCATTCTCTTTTCTCTTATCCATATTTCTTCCCTTTTGAATAAAAATATGTTCAAAAATTAGTCACATGGCTCACCTTATCTTTGCTTGAAAACTCTTCATGTTTCCAAACAAAGAGGGGCAGGTGTAAGCACCTAATTTTTGACAATATTTAATTTGTTTTATCACTTCTTCTATGTAAATATTTTAGGGGGTTTTAACCTACAATTTTTTTTTAGCTTTGTTATACTATTTATTATAGGGTAAAAAAATAAAAATTTAAAAGGTGAATTATTACTTTTAATATTATTTTATTTTTTTTATTTTAAAATAATAAAAAAATTAGAAAAAATTATTATTATTATTTTAATTTTTGGGAGTAATTAAAAAATTAAGAAAAAGGGAATTTTTGAATAAAATTATATATATATAAAAGTAAAAGTAGGTGAAATTCTCTTTTAAAAAGTAAAAGAAAGAAGAAAGTTTAAAAATAAAATAAAGTTTTGTGAAAATTTTAAAAAAATAAAAAGTAAAAAAAAGTTGAAATTAAAAAATATATATAAAGGTATCTCAAAATTAAAAAATTATAAAGTAAAAGAAAGTAGCATTTTTAAAAGAAAAGCAAAAGAAAGTGGATTCTTTTTTTTTTTTAAGAAAAGTTAAAAAAGTGGAATTCACTTTTAAAAAGTAAAAAAAGTTGAATTTTAAACAAGATAAAAGTAATTAAAGTTTGAATTTAAAAAATAAACGTAAAAAAGGTGGGATTTCTTTTTATAAAAATATAAAAGCAATTTGTAAGTGAAATTTCTTTTAATAAAAAAATAATTAAAAAAATTCTGAAAAAAATAGAAGAAGAAAAAATAAGGTGAGAATAGAGAGAACAAATTTTCTTCTTCTATGCTAAAAGAAATTTCTACTAGTTTCATTATTTTTTCTTGTTTCTTTCTTTAAAAAAAAAACAAGCAATTCTCATCCTTTTAAGACCAAAAAATACCTCAAAAATAGGAGCTAAATCACACAAAAAATTAAATCCAAAAGATTCAAACTCAATTTAAAGGATAGCCCAAAATACTAGCCCGAAGAGGTCGAAGTTGAGTTCAGTTCGAAGGTTTCCGCTCGAAGCCTTTGATTGTGGTTCGTTTGCACATTAAATCTGAAGATTTTTTGCTCCATATGTATTGAAGAAGATCTTCATCTATAAAAGGTTCATTTTTTCTTAACCAATATTTTCATTATTTTTCTTTCACCATATTTCCTTTTGATTTGTATATTATATTTTGATTATCTACCAACTTGAAAGATATGAGCAAAAAATGAAGGAAGAACATCAAAAATAGAGATCGCGAGAGACAAAATGACTTTATTCAATGAGATTGTAGTTCATAGGGAAAGATAGAAAGATGTATTCAAAATAAAAGTGAACAATGTAATAGTTTGAATCCAAATTAAAGGATGTTAAGTCAATAACAAATTTGATACCAACATGGGTGGGTAGGTCCATAATAATTGAAGTCATATATTTCTTCAATAATAATTCCATATACATAAATCATGGCCTTTGCAATAATCTCAAACTTAGAAGGAAGAACATCCTTAGTTTGCTTTAGTGGAGTGCAATCTTTTGGAACATTTTAAAGTGTGCCATGCCAAATAAAATCTCAAAACCCATGGCCCTCATTCAATTAATTTTAATTCTTTAGGAATCGAGGTGTGCCATTTAGTTGAATTTTCCATGGCTCTCGCAAAATTAAAAAACGTATAGTTTGCTTTAGGCGCGTTATTTTAATAATTTACCTTCCTAAATTCGGGTGTGCATATCATGTGACCCGAATTCAAATCTCACAACGTTATATAAAATGTGTCTCGGGCTTCGGGTGCATTTCATGTGGCGTGATCCAAAGACTCATTGTAGATGACGTTAAAATCTTCTTTAAAATATTTAAAGGCGGGTTAAAAGGAATAAAATGCAAAATAGGCTAAACATGTATTAAAATCAGATAATATGCCAATTATGATAGTTTAAGCGACCGTGCTAGAACCACGGAACTCGGGAATACCTAACACCTTCTCCCGGATTAACATAATTCCTTACCCAAATTTCTGTATTCGCGGAGTGTAAAACAGAGTCAATCTTTCCTAGAATCGGGATTTAAACCGGTGACTTGGGACACCATAAATTATCCCAAGTGGCGACTTTGATTCTTAAAATAAATAATCCCGTTTCGATTGTCACTTTAATTGAAAAAACTCCCTATATATACCTTCGGGTGTGTAAAAAAGGAGGTGTGACAAGGAATCCTGCGGCTAAGGATCAGTCAGAAGGTCGGAAATTTTCGACCAAGTTCAAGGCAGTCAGACGAAACAGAGCATGGAAAGAAGAAAACCATCCCCAGCAAGAGTATCACAACTAATCACCACATTTTAAACTGACCAGATTATTCTTTGATTTGAAACAGGGGCAGGAAATGTCGTTTATGTCGGAGAAACCTTCCGTAAGGAAGAATAGTTGAAGTTACGGAAGTCAGGCATCCACCTGGAGAATAAGGAAGAATAGTTGAAGTTTTTGGAAGTCAGGCGTCCACCTGGAAAACAAGGAAGAACAGTTGAAGTTATGGAAATCAGGCGTCCACCTGGAAAACAAGGAGCAATAGTTGAAGATTTTGGAAGTCAGGCGTCCACTTGGAGAACAAGTAATAATAGTTGAAGTTTTTGGAAGTCAGGCATCCACCTGGAGAATAAGGAAGAATAGTTGAAGTTTTTGGAAGTCAGGCGTCCACCTGGAGAATAAGGAAAAATAGTTGAAGATTTTGGAAGTCAGGCATCCACCCGGAGAACAAGGAACAATAGTTGAAGTTTTTGGAAGTCAGGCGTCCACCTGGAGAACAAGGAAGAATGGTTGAAGTTTTTGGAAGTCAGGCGTCCACCTGGAGAACAAGGAACAATAGTTGAAGATTTTGGAAGTCAGGCGTCCACCTGGAGAATAAGGAACAATAGTTGAAGTTTTTGGAAGTCAGGCATCCACCTAGAGAATAAGGAACAATAGTTGAAGTCAGGCGTCCACCTGGAGAACAAGGAACAATAGTTGAAGATTTTGGAAGTCAGGTGTCCGCCTGGAGAACAAGGAACAATAGTTGAAGATAGTTGAAGTCATGCGTCCACCTGGATGTCACGACCCTAGTTCACCAATTGTGAACACGTTATGACGGCACCTAGTCTTCGCGACCAGGTAAGCCTAACACATTGCGGAAGTAATAAAAATTGCGAAAATTATAATCAAAACTAAATAACAGGAATAATGTATACAGTTGCCGCCTGACACATATACTTTAATACCAAACACTGAAGTAACCTCCAAGACCCGGAAACCCACGGGCAACACAGGCTATGAGAAATCTAACACTGCTCTAATCACCAGAATAGTCTAATACAAAGAAGGATCGAAATAACATCTAATAACTAGAGGTAAAATGAGAAGGAGACTTTGCGGATCTGCGGACGTAGCAGATGTATACCTCAAGTCCCCAATACGCTCCCTGACAGCTACTGATGGTACGCCTGCTCAGAAGTACCTGGATCTGCACATGAAAAACATGCGCAGAAGAGGCGTGAGTACACCATAGCGGTACTCAGTAAGTGCCAAGCCTAACCTCGGTTGGGTAGTGACGAGGAAGGTCAGGGCCCTACTGAGGCAAAACATAATAAATGATAATATAACGGAAACAGTTTAAATAAAGTCTACCGCGAGAATCTAAACCAGACAAATAAGGGAGAACAGTAATAGAAAGCAAAGGTAACAATACAAGTAATACTGCTCTCATCGGGGAATAGTAACCGGGGATCTCTTGGTATCCCGAGGATCTCTTTGTATCCTCATCATATACACTAGGGATCTCTTGGTATCCCGAGGATCTCTTGGTATCCTCAATAAGTATGCCGGGGATCTCTTGGTATCCCGAGGATCTCTTGGTATCCTCAATAAGTATGCCGAGGATCTCTTGGTATCCTCAATAAGTATGTCGGGGATCTCTTGGTATCCTCAATAAGTATATCGGGGATCTCTTGGTATCCCGAGGATCTCTTGGTATCCTCAATAAGTATGCCGGGGATCTCTTGGTATCCCGAGGATCTCTTGGTATCCTCAATAAGTATGTCGGGGATCTCTTGGTATCCCGAGGATATTTTGGTATCCTCAATAAGTATGCCAGGAATCTCTTGGTATCCCGCACCCTAAATCCATAATATATCAAATGCAGGGGGATCTCCCGGAAAGCCGTCCCGTAGTCCCAATTCAAACACACAACGACAACAACTCATAATCCCAGAATAATTACAAAAACCAATACAAGTAGCAGAAATTCCTAGCCTAACATGCGTTACAGAGTACGGTTAGTGCAGTTAAACAATTAAGCATATAAGTCAGCAAATCACTTAAACAATTAAGTCAGCTAAGCATTTAAGCAAATAGTTCGGCACAAGCTTCAACTCGCAGTCTAAAATGAACTAGTAAATAGGAAATCTCAATTTAAATACTTCAAGTAGAGATGAGTTTGCAATAATTAGCTCAAGTACGCGCTCGTCACCTCACGTACAAGGCACTCAAATATCAAGTAGCAAATCCTAAGGGAAAAGGCCCCCCATATAAAGTTAGACAAGCCACTTACCTCGAACCAGTGCAAAATCAACTAGGGAACGATGCCCTTGCCACGAGTATCCGGCTCCAAATGGCCCAAATCTATTCAATTCAATTACAAATCATAAATAATATTGTAACAACTGATTCCACTATTGAAATTAAAGCTAGGGCGCAAAAATAGGTAAAATAACCAAAACGCCCCTCAGGCCAACGTCTCGGAACTGAATAATTTTCACATTTTCAGAAACCTCGTACTCTCACGAGTCTAACCATATAAAAATCTCAGAAATCGGAGGTCAAATGCCCCCTCAAATCCTCACAATTAGGTCTAAAAACTTTACTCCAATTTTCATTCAAAAATCCAAAATTAAGGTTGAATTTGAGGTTAGATTAGTGGGTATTAATCATAATAGAGTAAGGATTCATTACCCAATAGTTTCCTCTGAAAATCCCTCGAAAAATCTCCCAAAACTGAGCTCTCTAACTTGAGTTTTTGTAAAAATGGAAGAAGGGTTCGTTTTGAAATGTTATATCTGCCCAGGGATTTTCTTCAGTGCGACCGCATAAGAAGGAGTGAGATCGCGTAGAGTAAAAATTGAAGGCCTGGAAAATGGTCTATGCGAATGCAGGGATGGACCTACGACCGCGTAAGGTAAGGAAACAGACCTATGCGATCGCATTAGAGTCTATGCGATCGCGGAGAAGGGAAAATAGAAGCTATGCGATCGCATGAGGGAAATAGGCGATCGCATTGAAGGAAAAAGGGCCACCTCAGAATTACACTACATGATCGCATGGATGAGTATGCGATCGCAGAGGGTAAAAACCTGCAACATCAACAGCAGAAAAATCTGCAATGTTTTTAACACAAAATGCCCCGTTGGGCATCCGAAACACATCTGAGGCCCCCGGTACCTCAACCAAACCTACAGACATATCCCATGATATCATTCAAAGTTGTACCAATACTTAAACCACCTAAAACAATGCCGGAAACTCGAATTAATCAAAGATTTGGACTTAAAAACTTCAAAACTTAACCAAACTCGCTTTCGATCAAAAACCTATCCAAACCTTGTCCGAATGACTTGAAATTTTGCACACACATCCCAAATGACATGACGGAGCTACAGAAACTTCCAGAATTCAAATCCAACCCTCGGATAAAAAACTCACTATCGGACCGGAAACTTCAAAAAATTAAACTTCGGCATTTTAAGCCTAAAAGAGCTACGGACCTCCAAATAACATTCCGAACACGCTCCCAGCCCCGAAATCACCTAACGGAGCTAACGGAACCATCAGATTTCTATTCTGAGGTCGTCTTCACACTGTCCCGAATACGGACCATTTTTCAACTCTTAAACTCTCATTTAGGGACTAAGTGTCCCAAAACACTCCAAATCCTAATACCGAACGTCCTGGCAAACCAAATTAGCAGAAATGAACTTAGGGAAAACAGTTAGTGGGGGATCAGGGCGTAAATTCCAAAAACGACCGACTGGGTCGTTACACAGGAGAACAAGGAACAATAGTTGAATATAGTTGAAGTCAGGCATCCACCTGGAGAACAAGGAACAATAGTTGAAGTTTTTGGAAGTCAGGCGTCCACCTGGAGAACAAGGAGCAATAGTTGAAGTTTTTGGAAGTCAGGCGTCCATATGGAGAACAAGGAATAATAGTTGAAGTCAGGCGTCCACCTGGAGAACCAGGAACAATAGTTGAAGTTTTTGGAAGTCAGGCGTCCACCTGGAGAACAAGGAACAATAGTTGAAGATAGTTGAAGTCAATCATCCACCTGGAGAACAAGGAACAATAGTTGAAGATTTTGGAAGTCAGGCGTCCATCTGGAGAACAAGGAACAATAGTTTAAGATAGTTGAAGTTAGGTGTACATCTGGAGAACAAGGAACAATAATTGAAGATAGTTGAAGTCAGGCATCCACCTGGAGAACAAGGAACAATAGTTGAAGTTTTTGGAAGTCAGGCGTCCACCTGGAGAACAAGGAACAATAGTTGAAGTTTTTGGAAGTCAGGCGTCCACCTGGAGAATAAGGAAAAATAGTTGAAGTTTTTGGAAGTCAGGCATCCACCTGGAGAACAAGGAACGATAGTTGAAGATTTTGGAAGTCAGACGTCCACCTGGAAAACAAGGATGAACAATTCAAGTCAAGAAGTCAGGCGTCCACCTGGAGAGCAAGGGAATACAATTCAAGTCAAGCAGTGAAGCGCCCACATGGAGAATCAAGGGAAGGCAACAATGATCAAAAGATGACAATTCAAGTTTAAGGGGAAAACAATTCGCGTTTCATAGGAAGGGAAGAAGCAGTTCAAGTTCAGCAATCTGTCATCCACCTAAAGAAAAGGGAAAGCATTCCAGATTACAATGCAAGACAACAACAAAGGAACTTCTGAGGAAAATACAAGTCAATGAGGCAACAACAGTCGCAAGATCAAGTCCAAAAATAAATCTTTGTAAAGCATAGATTATAGCTTTAGTCTTGCTTCTTCATTTTTGTTATGGTGTAATAAGGAGGTCAGTAAGCAGTATCAGCAGCAGCAACAGCAACAGTGAAACCACAGCTTCATGGTAGTCCCAGCTACCAAAATTTCCCGAACTACATTGACCTGATTCCTTTATAGCCAAGGATATGTAGGAAACCTTTGAAGCAGAGGTTCGATCAAATCTTTCAAAAAATGCTTCCCACAGAGTATTCAAACGGGTCAAAAATCGCTCGTATCCGCTCACTTTGTCTTTGTACGAAAACTCTTTGTATTTTCGGACAAAGAGGGGCAGCTTTGAGCACGTGATTTTTTGTCCTATATGAATTACTCCCAGAAAAATTCAAAATAAAATAATTTTTCTTTGTTCGTAATTTTGTGGATTTTTTTCGGGGTATTTTCCGTTATTGTTTGCATTTGTCTGTGCATGTTTATTTTGTTTAAATTAATGGAAAAATATAAAAATAAGTTGCATTTGAATTTAGGATTTAACTTTACAATTAGGATTAATTAAGCAAGTAGTTATTTTACAAAAATAAAAAGAAATGACAAAAAATAACATACTTCGCATTTTAGTGTTTAAAGGTCAAAATTATGTGATTTTCTTTTAATTTGATATTTAATTATTTGTGATAATTATTACTTAGAGTTAATTAATATTTTTAGGATAATTTGGTCAAGGTTAAATTTAAGTTTGTATTTTTATTTTAATTAGAAATAAAATTAAAAAGAAAAAGAAAATAAGAAGAGGAAAATCGGATTTGGGCCAATACTAATTCAATTCACCCAAAGCCCAAACCAAACACCCTTATGCCCAACAGAAACCCGCCTAATCCAGCCCATACCCGTTCGTTCCCCACCCATTCCATCTCTACACCCACCAAACGACGTCGTTTGGGTTCGATTGACCCAAGCCGTTGGATCAATTCGATCAAACGATCGAAATCCCACCCCGTTATCCATTTATCTACCTGACCCACATCCCCTGAACCAGTCCAGCACCCCCACTAAACCAAACGACCCCGTTTCGTCTTAATGAATTAATCTGAGCCGTTGGATTCCAATTATCCAATGTCCCAAATTAATTCATGAGTTTAATATACTCAATACCCTTACCCCCACCCAAGCCAAAACCCTACCTCCTCGTCTCTCTTTAGATACAAATCCAACACCATTACGAACCACCGCTGACCGCCCACCGGAAATCGTCCACCGCGGCGGTCAGTCACCAATCACCACCAAAATTACACCCCAAACTCCCCTCAACCTCCTCTTCCCAAATATCCAAACCACTCCCTTCAAATCACAGCCAAACCCGTCGAATATTGATTTGAAACCATAAACCCTAGCGCCGCCACAAGATTATCCGGTGGCGGCGCCGCCTCAGACCAATCCCAAACCAACACCCCATGACCACCAAGACCCCCTCTTACCAAATCTATAAATACTTACCCTCGAATCTTACTGGAACGTTTATAATCTTAAATCTAAAGGTTCGAACCTAAAAGCCAAAAACAAAACCTGATGCTCCAGGTCCTTATAAGCTTTAGGACCGATTTCTTCACAAAATAAGGTTATTCACTTATTCTTGACAAAAAATAAGTGATTGACCTTATTTGGTGATTCAAATCGAAAGGTCAGTCACAAGGTCAAGTCTGAACCGGTAATTTTCCCTTATTATTTCTGTTTGCCTTAGCATTCGTTCCACCTCTGCCTCTTCTTCTTTTCTTCTATATGTATTTTTGATTGGTCCATTTTCTTATTGAAGTTGTGATTAGCTTCGAACCCAATTTATTTGCTTTAGTTTAGTTTATTTGTTCGTATTTACTTTTGTTAATTTTAGTTTTCCTATTCAAATTATTTGGTTCCGTTCGTTTTTGTTTTTTGATTTTTAGGTTTGTTAATTAGCTTCTGTATTAATCATTAATGTTTGTATTTGCCATCTGAATCATTAGACTTCTAGTTTTTCATTTTTTAGTCAAATCAGTAACTTGTGTTTAATGATCGTGTTAATTATTTCAGAGGTTGAATATCAAATGATGTTGTTCATTAATTGTTTCTTGCTAGAATCGATTTTGGTAGTCTAAAGAGTTTGTTTAGAGAATGGTTTGTTATTAACAGGAGCGTAGAGGATAGTTTAGGCAGTTAAGAAATAGGGCCTGCCAAATACTGTTTAGTGGTGCACTACTGAACGAATTTAAAAAAAAAAAGGGATATTAAGTTGTGGGATGAATTTTAAATGAAAAGGGGACTGGGTGGCTGGCTTAATGCCCTTTAGGAGCTGGAAATCAGAGAACATGGGGGGCAAAATTAAAAGGTTAAAATAATACAAGTGTAAAGGGATACACGGGCTGGAAAGAAGGGGAACTCACTGATATATAAGGAGAGGTCTGGAGTTTGAAGAAAGGAGAGATTTTGGAGTGATGGACAGAAATTGATAGAAAGAAAAGAGGACAGTAACAGAAAAAATTCTGGAAAATTGAGAGAACTAAGAGAAAAAAAGAGGAACACCCATGAATAGAGAGATAAAGATATTGAGAGTCTGAAAATTGAGAGCTAAGAAAGACTTAAAAAATACTGAGGTACAAAGATACATTCTGAAACACTGGAAAGAGAGAAAAATCAAAGAAATACAAAAGAAAAGCAGCTGCTTTGGTTACTGTTCCATTGGTTTCCCTCTTTGATTTCTGAACTTTAAATCTGCTCAAATAATCTCTGGTTCATTTAAATGTTTGGGGTGGTTCTGATTCCTGAAATTTGTTGGGTTAGCTGTCTGTTTGAAGTTGTTTTCCGGGCTGTGTTACCTTATTTTTGAGTTCAAACAATCATTTTGCTCTCTATTCCTTGGTGGTTGGGGGTTGAGTTTATTCTGGTTGGTTGTTGTTGCTGATTCTGCTGTGTGTTTGCTGATCAATCACCCATGTTTTCTTTCCATTTTTCAGGTATGTGTAATGAACAGGCCCTTGGCCAATGAATCATATACTTGAAGATTTGGGTCATCTTGTTGAATAGCATATGAATGATTGGGCTGAGTTCCAGATTTTTCAATAATAGTACTGTTTTATTCTATTTTCATCTCATTTAGCAGGCTAGAACTTGGTTTTGGACATATATAGTGGTCATCCTTTGTGAGTAATCAGTTCTGCAAGTTTATTTTGTTTATGAAATCCATTTGTGTTTTGCATGATAGCTAAGGCTAATGTATAAGTGATTAGACATGTATGTATGTTTCTCACTTAAGATGAGTATGGTTAAAGTGTCTTGTAAGCATGTCCTGAATTCATATCTGCTCCTGAACTAGCTTGAAACATCCAGTAATTATGTTGAAATGATTCGATGGCTATCCCTAGTGGTTTGTGTGCCAGTTGAGCATATGATAATTTTGTGACTGGCCTTGAACTTTTGCTGTTCAGCCATCATTCATGTGCAATACAGACTTGACGTCGAGTATCATTGGTGTAATTCTAAGGCTTTACAGAATTTGGGCCCAAATGGAATTTGTCATGGGATTTTAGTCCTGCAGCTTGATAGTATTTTGGGCCACGGGGCCTCACATGTGATCGATCCCAAGTTTCGAAATTGAGAAACAAGTGATGAAGGATTTTACACTCAGTTTTGGTTTCCAGGTGTACTTTAAATTCAATGGCGATATTAAAGTCTAGGATTCATTTAGCCTTAGTTAATTAGTAGATCCTCGTAGATAATTCGAGATGCGCCTTCAAATAAAATTAGACAACCAATGGATCTCGCCTAATTAATCTTATTCAATCTTTAGAATTCGAGGCGTGTTATCTAGCAATTTTCATTGGCCCTCGCAAAATTAACAACGCGTTAGTTGCTTTAGGCACGTCTTTTAATAATATTACCTTCTTAAACTCGGGTGTACATTACATGTAACCCAAATCCAAATCCCAAAATGTTGAATAAGATGTGTTCCGGATTGCGGGTGCATTTCATGTGACGCGAGCCAAAGATATGTTTTAAACGATGTTCAATATCCTTTAAATTTGAATAAAAGCGGTTAAAAATTAAAATTTGCACATAGGTTCATAATTTTTTAAAATCAGATAATTAAGCCGAATATAACAGTTGAGCGACCGTGCTAGAACTACGGAACTCGGGAATGCCTAACACCTTCTCCCGGGTTAACAGAATTCCTTACCCGGATTTTTGGTTCGCGGACTGTTAAACAGAGTCATTCTTTTTCTCGATTCGAGATTTTGAACTGGTGACTTGGAACACCATAAATCTCCCAAGTGGCGACTCTGAATCTTTAAACAAATAAATCTCGTTTCGATTTTCACTTAAAGTTAAAAATAACTCCATTTATTATACTCCTTTCAGGGGGTGTAGTGAAAAAGGAGATGTGACAAGAGTCCTAGGGGGCGACCTCGCGATGGGTCGTAACAAAAAGGGGCATCCGGGGAAAAACTACAACTAGTAGGAAGAGATGGTAGAGTCACTCTTCTGACAAAAAACTTGCCTAAGCGACCAGCTTCCAGTGTTGTTTTAACAAAACGGGGTGGCCAACGAGTCCTGCAGAGCTCTCTAGTTGGTTACCAAACTTTGCGAGTAGATCATCAACTTGATTTTGTTCCCTGTAGATGTAAAGTACAACTGGATCATCCAATTGTGCGAGTAAAAACCTGAAATCATTAATAATGTTAGTATACAGCGGATCTGATATAACAACAACCCAATATAATCCCACTTAGTGGGGTTTGGGGAGGGTAGTGTGTACGTAAACCTTACCCCTACCCTGAGGTAGAGAGGCTGTTTCCAAATAGACCCCCGGCATCCTTCCCTCCAAGAACTTCCCACCTTGCTCTTGGGGAGACTCGAACTCACAACCTCTTGGTTGGAAGTGGAGGTTGCTTACCATCAGAGCAACCCCTCTTGTCTACAATAATTTAATGATTGTCTGGGCATCTACATTCACTTCTAGTGGTTTGTAGCCATGTATAAAAGCTAATTTCAACCCATGATAAAGTGCGGATAGTTCTGAGTCCATACTCCCGCAAGAGAAATGGTAAACTGCAAAACTCATAAGCCAAGTACCAGATGAATCACAGATTACTCTATCAATTCCGCCTTGTCTTGAGGATAACTGTGCGGAGCCGTCGGTGTTGAATTTAAAAATGGTGGAGTTAGGGCCTTAGGGGGATGCCATTTAGTATAAAGGGGTAGACGGTCGTGGGAGGATGGTGGTGTAATAGTAAGATAGTAGTATTCGGCGACCATATTCAAAATATGAGATGAAGAGGGTGGAGTAGATTGGGCTCGAAATAGTTTTCCATTTCGAGCTAGCCATATATGCCATAGCAAAAAAGGAATAAGAATGGAGTCGGGTACACTAAAGGAGTTCGGAACGTCATTGTGTAAAATGAGTTGTTTCAACCACAAAATAGGGGGTTTCGCATGGCTATGTTGCGTAGCAAATAGGGTTGCAATTTCCCGAGTCATATGGAAGTTAGACCATAAGTGTGCAACTAGTGGGCATTAAAAGAATAGATGCAGAATGATAATTCCTCTGTTCTACAGTAAGTGACCAATTTGCTTTTTTATTTTGGTCCAAAATAAGTGTCCATTTATATAATCAAGAAAGAATTCAATTTGTTTTATAAAATTACCCTTATGTACATATCCCCAAAAAGTTTTCTTACTCCTCACATTAAATATTTAATTAAGGATAGTTTAATCATACTAGGTATTGTTGTATAGAATTTAATATTTTTTAATGGGCGTGCCAAAAGCAAATTGGTCACTTATTGTGGATCAGAAGGAGTAAAACAGTTGTTTTTTTGTTGGTTAGATATAGGTATGGATTTTCAAATGATTTGGATTAAACTTAATCATAAACCAAGGATATGACGAACATTATAGTGTGTGACAAGCTCGTTGTGTGTATAAATTAAAATCCACGATTTGGAATTTATGTATTTTACCATTCTAGATATCTTAAAAAATTAAACACGAATTCGATTGGAATTTAAGGGCATATACTTATGTCTTGCAATATATACCAAAGATATTAGATGGTGTAATAAAGTAGTGCAAGAGTAAAAAAATACTTTTTAATATACTCTAATTAAACAAATAAACAAAAAAGTTTGTTAATTGACATATGAGAAGGCCTCTGTTTTTTTTTTTTAGATAAATGATTGTCTTACTTGAGCTCAACTAAGAAAAAATCGTACTTCGTGTGCCAGCATAACTGCCTTAGCGAATCCACACATAGATTTGGATTGCTTTATGCTAATTAAAAATTATAGTATTATTTAATCTTTTCTTTTTCCTTTGAAAAATAGCTGGCATTTATACTTTTTTTCCCCCTTTTTTGGAGAACTGGGATAGGGGAATGGAAAAGGAAACACATAGTAAATGCGAAATTCACATGTAACGTATAAAATATTATCATAGTCATAAATTACTTAACGTAGATTGGCGTAATATTTTAATTTATAGGATTGCACCGTCTTAAACGGGTTCAACTCCTCTTCATTTCCCCAAGTTCTTACTTGGATGCAGGGGCGGATCTACCCGGAAAAATTTAAAAATAGCCAGATTTACAACTGGTCATTAAAAAATAACCGAGTTTCAAAAGTAATTAAAATTTAGTCACTTTTCATATAAAGATAAATCTGAACAAAAACACTGTTCAAAATCCGAAAAATACGCCTGCATATTATACGGGAGTTCCAGGATAACTATGCTGGAACTCCCGCATAATATGCGGGAGTTCAAGTATAATTATGCTGGAACTTCCGCATAATATACTGGAGTTCCAGCAAGTAAAAATGTCCAGTATAATATACTGGAGTTTTGAGCATCGGTGCTCCAGTCTCCAGTATATTATATATGAGTCAGCAAAGTATACCGGTCTAGCATAATATGCTGGAGTTCGTACACAAATGCACCGAACTCCCGTATATTATACGGGACCGGTCTTTGTTGAAGCAAAATAATGGCTATTTTTTATTGACTTGGTAAATGCTGACTATTTTTAATTGACCAGTGCGAAAACTGGCTATACCGTGCTATTTTGACTATAAATTGGGGTTCATGTAAACCCATGGTCTTTCCGACAAATCAGTTTTTTCATGTACATAATTCTCAGAAATCCTCTTATATTATCTTTGGGAATACATGCTTTTAAAGGCTAAGTGGTTCACTGGTTCGATGGTGGTTTTATCCCCCTATTCGAGGGATCGAATCCCCTTAAACTTTCTTGTCCTACAATATTTTTTCTTTTTCTGTTTTGTTTATTTCTTTTATTTGTTTTCCAACTCACACGCTACTCATTACTCTTTCAACCTTTTCTTAATATCTATTATTCTCCCTAATCCCAATTTATACCAACCTCAATCCCAATTGCTATCTCTTAAGTAATTTTCTCTTTACTCTTTTTTGCTTCATGGTTTTTAGTTGCTTTTACCTCAACTTTTTTTGAATTGTTAGCCTAGTTTCTTAAGGAATATTTTAGTTGTGGTTTGGAAATTATTGACCGAACATTAAATACACAATGACTTGCTTATATTATTTTTTTTTCAATCAAATTATTGAACTTTCATCTATAATTTTTTTACAACAACATATAATTTTTTTTTGTAAGTAATTTACATATAAATAATTAGTCATATGTTAAAAAAATTTATATTCTTTGTGCTTTTTTTTGCACTAAAATTTGAACAATTTTCAATTCTTACAGTATTAAATTGTCATTAATATTTTATTTTCTCTCTTTGTTTTGAATTTTGATGGTAAGAACCAAATGGTTTAAGAAATGTATAAGTTATCTCTTTGAATAATATATAAAATTAATTATAAGTCATAAAATACTAAATATTCTCACATCAATTGATATTATTCTGCAAAAAAAAAAAAAATGGCACTATTTGTAACTGCCAAATTTACGTTAAAGTCGGTAGTGCACCCATGGTCTCAAAATCCTGGATCCGTCTCTGCTTGGATGGAAGACACATGTATGATTTTAAGATCAATGGCTTTGATTTAATTAGCTAAAGTTAGATATTAACCATGATTAAATAGTAATTGATATTTTATATATTTTGCTCCCAAAAGATTTGGTAATCCCATAATTCTAGCTACTGATTGTTTTCCCTTATATTATTACCACTGTTTCTCAAATACTCATGATCTACAGTAAATTAACAAAATTCGAGTAAATAAAATAAAAAGAAGTTTAAGTTTAAGCAACTAAAATTAGGCGATCAACAGATCTCAAAGCATTCGAATTCACATCATTCTTTATTTCTTTCTTTCTACATGCTTCTGTTCATCTTCTCGACTTTCTCATGTTCAATCAATTTCCGTGTATTTTCAAAATATTCATATTCATGTTCTGAAACAAGTTCCATCCCAAGATTCACAGGCACAAAGGAATGAAAAATATCCGTATGTTCGTTTTGGGACGTCATATCCACAAATCAACCATTGAAAAGGAGAAAGTAATCATAATAAATAACTTGAAAATATATTGCAACTTAAACTTTTAAAGGGATTAATACGGTGATAAAAATTTTTGGGATATTTTATTTTGGCGTCAGAACATGAAGTTTTTTGATGAAATTAAAGTATCGGAATTTTTGAAAATTATATATTGACTATCTGTTATTCTAACCATAGTTAATGCCTAATTTAATTAATTAAATTTAAGCCATTGATCTTAAAATGTTACATGTGCCTTCCATCCAAGTAAGAACTTGGGGAAATGGAGATATTAGAAAATGGAGAGGAATTGAATCCGTCTTAAAACTACTCTTGCGTGTAAGAAAAAAAAACTCTTTTAGGGCCCGTTTGGCCATACAAAAGATTTCTTTTTTTTGATTTTTTTTAAAAAAAATTTCAGAAGTCAGTGTTCGGCCATGAAATTTTTGATTTTCACTTGAAGATGAATTTCGAACTTTTTCGTAAATTTGAAAAACTCCAAAAAACTATTTTTCAAAATTTTTACTTCAGTTCTTCACAAAAGTTCAAAAACAATTAAAATTATATTCATGTCCAAACGCAACTCTAATTTTCAAATATCATTTTTATTTGATTTTTTTCTTATGTTAACTGTTGCGCCCAAGGAGAAATTGCACCTCAATAAAAGTTCAACAGTGAAGAAGTAAACTTTCCTACTTTTTACATTTTTTGGTGTCAAAGAATTGATTAGTTTAAATAAGCAGCAACGGAAATTAGAATTATTGTATATTTTTTGCTTTTGATTTCTTATTTGGTACTTAATCAGTTGTTAAGCAAGTAGATAACCAATGGGCTCTTTTTCCTTGAAAGACAAGTATATTGCGTGGTGATGCGTGACTGCTTGTTCAGGTTAATCAACTGGAAATCAACATTCAGTTGAAAGTGTAGTTTAATTATGACCAGTTTGCTTTTGTCTGTTCGGAATAGTATGGTGAATTAATCTTGTAAAAGAGGAAGTAAGAAAGGAAATATATTACTATTATTATGCATAACGACTGTCATTACTTTAAACAAAAAGCCAGTGACCAAGTTAAATTTGAGTCCGGATCCTTTTTATTGTCTTTTTGGACGAATATAACCTTAATAAGTGTAAAAAAAAAATAGATACATTTTTATATATAACGTCGAAATTGAAAACGCTATACCTTAACGGTAACTTTTACCATTAGGATATAGCATAAAAAATAATCACGATATACCTAAGATGATGTAACTAAAGACTTTTTTTTTTTTGGTGGGGAGGGTTTTGGGTTTGGGGGAGGGGATGAGATCAAATGTGCAAAAAACGTACTTTACAACGGCGTAGTCTTTAAGTTAAAGAAAAATCAAAATATCTATTATTGTCCCATTGACATTTGATATTTTGACACTAGTATGTGATCAAAGCTGGTACTAACTCTTTAATTAAATATTTAATTATAAGAATTATATTCTTAGTAAGTGAACCAATATATTTTGAAGTTAGGATTGGGACATCATTGTTATTGTAATGATCAAATGGGCAATACTCATTCAAATATAATACATGATCAATGATAATGAACTGATAATAATATCTCTAGCAATATAATTCAAATAAGAATAAACAAATCAAAAAATACAAGAAACATCTGCTCATATAAAAATCCAACAAACAAAAGCAATAAAGACTTGCAATTACATCATTAGTTCCATAGAGGCAAATAGACAAATATTCTCTAATTCTTTAAGTTTAATTTGATAGTTGGTGGAAGTCTTCTTGTTCCCTATCTTTGTATCCACAAATTTGACTATTTGAGAAGTAAATTGGTGTGATCAGAGACGAATCCAGAATTTAAATTTTATAGGTTTAACTTTTAAATTTTTTAGCATTGAACCCATTATATTTTTACAGTCATCGGTTCATATTTATTATTTTTACAATTTTAATAAATTTTTACATATAAATTATTATTCTACATCGAAAATTATGAGTTCAATTGAAACCGTCTAATATACACTATATCCGCCCCTGGGTGCAACATCCCTATTCTTTTTTAGTTCGTTGAAAAAATTTTAGGCTCTTTAGGAAATATACATAAAAAATGGAAAATAATATTCAACTCACTAATTTTTTAACCACAAAAAGCAAACAAAAAGTTACTACTATTAAAAAGAGGGACACGGGCATCATGTTTAATTCCGCTGAAAATTCAAAAAAGAAACAAAAATACATTGATATGACTCACTCACAACATATGACCGTTACTACCACAACGTTCCTAAACTCACAAATTTAAAAATTCATTTATGGGACCCACTCTAAAACCCCACCTCCTTCTTTCTCTAAGTTTACCGTTAGTCCTCAAAATCCCTTCTTCACCTTCACCTTATCAGTTAAACATAGCTTCAAATATCAACAAAAATCCCTCTGAAATGGTCCATTTCTTGCTTATACTTATCAATCTTTAAGAGCTAAATTTGCGTCATTATAATATATTAAGAGTACATTTTATTCTTGACTCACTCCACTTCTCGTCATCTTTTTTGATTTTTTTTCTTAAAAATTCTTAATACTCAAGAATTTGAGTTAATTGTGGTGGGGTTATTGAGAATTTTCAAGAAATGGCAGCATTAGCACCAGGAATTTTGTTGAAGCTACTAAATGGGATGAAATCAGGTGTGAAGCCAACAAGTGAACACAGGAGTTCACTTTTACAGGTTACTGATATTGTCCCTGCAGATCTTGATGAGAAAAATCTATGGCCAAAGCATGGATTTTTCATCAAGGTTTCAGATTCTTCACATTCGATTTATGTAAGTCTTCCATATGAACAAGATGACTTGGTTTTAAGCAATAAAATGCAGTTAGGACAGTTCATTTATGTCGATAGATTAGAGCCCGGTTCGCCTGTTCCTGTCGTTAAAGGCGCGAAGCCTCTCCCCGGAAGACATCCTCTTGTAGGAACTCCAGAACCATTAATGGGATTGAGAGAAAAAGGCGAAAAAGTTGAACAAAAATTTAAGCAAAATATGTCAGCTCCTCCAAGGAGGGGTTCGTGGGGAATAGGCCAAAATGGGACAGAAGTAGTTGCATCTCCTCAAGTTATGAAGCCGGTTCCTATTGATTTCGATCAATGTACACCGATTAAGGAAAGGTCTAGTGCTGTCAAAATATCGCGAGTTATTCCAATGTCACCTGTTATTCGAGGGAAATTAACTAAAGAAGGAGGAGGAGGAGGCGCGAGTAGTACTATGGTAAGGTCATCGGTTGGTGGCGCGTTGTTGTCTAAATTGATAGAGGCTAATAGTCCTGCTATGGTAAGGAAAAGTTGTGCTACACCTACCATGTTGAAATTTCCTAGGAGCAGAAGTGTTACTGATCGCGATCGAGAAGAGAGAATTTACAAGTCTCCATTAAATTCAGCTGTAGGTACATTTTTCCTTTTTATGTATAGTTCATCAATGTGTTATAAGGCATATAACATGTTGCAATTTGATTGTTCCTTTTGTTTTTGTTTTTGTGTAGACACAGGAAAAGAAAAGTACAACTCCACCACCAAGTTTAAGGAGTGCAAGAATGGCAGCTTCTCCAACTGTAGGGAGAGATTCTCAGAGGCTTTCCAATTCCAAAAAGTCATGTCAAGAACAACAACAATCTAAGCCTATCGATTCGACTCATGACAACACGAGTCTAACTGTTAATTTGCCCGGAAAACTTAGTATCTTGGGAAAGGTAACATCTTTGCTGCACTTGTTTGTTGCATGTTTAATACAGGGAAAAGGTCTAATTTTACCCCTCGATAGGAAGTGGTGGAGGTCGATAATTCGGATCGTAGGTTGATAGGTAGTCAGAATTTCTTCTAATCGTACCAGTTGTATTAGTATTATTCTTACATTTTCGTGTTCCTAGATCTTTGTCATTCCATATTGTGTCATTCTTACCAAGTATCGTTAGTAGTATTCTTGTATTTCTTAGTTTTAGATCTTTGTTATTACACATAGTGTCTTTGTTTTTTCTCATGTTGTTATTGTTGGTTGCTTCCTGTTTAGTGTTTTTAAGCAGAGGGAGTCTCTCTAACTTCACAAGATAGGGGTAAAACCTGTATACACACTATCCTCCCCATACCCTACTTGTGGATTACGCTCGGTTTGTTGTTGTTACTACACCAAAAATCTTAGTTTTATCATCCGTTTACTTTAGGGTCATTCATACCATTATCATTAGCAAACCGTCTAGTATTGCCCTTGATAATGGAGCTCCAATATGAATTGTGGGTGGATTTTCACGTATCAAAATTATTTCGAATAGAATGTTCAATTTTACCCCTCTATTTTTGACCAAGGTATAAAGTTATCCTTAGTTATACTTGAAGTTGAAGCTCTATGGGGTTTAATGGAGCATACAAGACATTTGCTGAGGGCAAGGGTATAAATAGCTCTAAAGTATAATTGAGGATAAAAATAAAATTAAGATATATTGAATAGTAGAAGGGGTATTTTTGATCCTTTTCGCTTTTAATATATGACTATTCTTGCCTTTTTGGTGGAACCTTAGCCTTATCAAAGCACATTTGTGATGTCTATTAGGAAGCTGTACAGCAAAGAGAAAATGCACAGAAAATTGCTCTTCAAGCACTAAGGGATGCATCAGCCACAGAAAATCTTGTGCGGTCACTGAAGTAAGGAACTTTTGATTATTTGTGTTATTTGTTGTTGTATTTTCTGTTCTTATCACTATACTACATTGTGACCTGAATTTGATTTTCTCTCTCACTCATGGCTTTGAAGGATGTTTTCAAACTTGAGTAGAGCTGCAAAACCGGAAGCGCCAGCAGCTTGTTTTGATCAATTTCTTGAATTTCATGAACAACTTGTGCAAGCTGTAGCAGAAATGGTATCCATTCAAGCAGCAGCAACAGCTTCAAATGAAATGTCACAAACTTCAAATGTTGAACCAGAGAATGGCACCCCTATTTTACATGAAATAGTGCAGAATTCACTGGAAGAATCACGAGATAGCGAATCAAATGCATCAAAGAGGAGGACTGCACTTTACAAATCCATTGCAGTGTTTCCTCCTGAAAGGATCGATCAAAAGTCAATTCTTGGGAAGCATTTGAGATCAACATCAAGGGCAATAAAAGGGGCACTATCCAATAATAATACAAACATAAATGAGAATGATGAGAACAAGAAACCGGCTTCTTCTTCCACAAGCAGCAGCCTTTCGAATACAATCAAATTGGGAAAGCAGATTGAGAGTGAAAGTGGAAGTTGGTTTATGGATTTTCTTGAAAAGTCCCTGGAGAAAGGGCTGAAAAAGGCTAAAGGAAAAGTAGAATCAGATTCTTCAGGCAAAGTCCCACAATCACTCTTGCTTAAAGTGATTAATTGGGTAGAAGTTGAACAGTTTGATTCAAATAAACGTCCTATTCATCCTAAAGCAGGACACATAGCCAGGAAGTTGAGGATCAAAGTGAAGAATCCTTGAGAAAGGAAGCTGCGATTTATTTTCTTGTATCAAACATTCTTTGATATGTTTGTGTTTAATTTCTACCTCTTTGTCATTTGGTATAATTATTTTATTTGTAAGCCGCAATACTATATGATACTCTTATAAGCTTAATCACAAATTATTACTATAGAAAACTGTTCTTTTGATTGCTTTCCTGTTAAATATGAAGGAGCCATTTCAACAGTTGACACATACTGACAAGAGTATGTGTATGCCTCCAAGTCAAACAAATTAAGGTTAGTTCTATGATAAGTATGCCAATATGACTTAGAGTAAATCTTAACTAATCGGAATCATCAGGGTTGATCTTTTGCTTCTATTATAAGCGGCATGAATTTCAAGAAATCGTATATC
>MU718124.1:31768-48125 GCA_026770625.1 Nicotiana glauca
TACCTACAATTCATAAAAGACACTACTAAGAGCATTTTGTCATCATATATATCATCAAAACAACATAAAAATGTGATTATTTAGGGCGTGATTATAGTCAAATTCACCTATTATCAAACATCATACTCCTTAAGCAAATGAAAAACATCTGAATATCACTAGACCCAGTGTAGGTGCGTATATAAGTAAAATACTGATTTAAGATGCATAAAATATATATATTGAACACCCTTTGTCGGGATTTCTTTTTAGTTCTTTCAAGTTTGAACAACCTTGGAAACATTTATGGCTTCACCACGGGTAAGTATACCACTATGACTAGCCGCATGAATTCCTTCATATTCTATGTCTTTTCTTACAACTTTGGTTTTTCATGATTTTAAGCCAAACTCATCATCTTACATGTTAAATTATCATAATATTGTGCATACATCCAAAGAGCACGTCATGTTCCAAGTTGAACGAAAATTTTTGGAAATAGTCATGAGCAAAACTGATCAGAAACAAAAATAAAAATAAAGATAATTCATAAAAGAATGCTGCGTCTGCCGGGAGTCGAACCCGGGTCTATTGCTTGGAAGGCAATTATCCTAACCGTTGGACTACAAACGCTTGTTGTGTTGTAAATTCCTCATAATAGTAATTGGACGAAAGAACATTTCACTCCTTTTAAGACTTGGTTTCAGTTAATATCTGTGCAGCGGCTGGGGATGACAAGGTGTGTGTGAGGATGAGGCGAATTCGCATCTCCGGCGGCGGCAGCTCTGCTTTGTTTGGAACATCTTTTCCCTTCTCCAATTACACAAAATGTCCATTAAAACCCAAATCTTTTTTAAAGCTGTTTCCTTCAGTAACAACACCCATCACCCCTCTCCATTATCGTTTAATTACGACAGCTCAACATTCTTCTCCCTCCTCTCATGTTCATCAAACACCTCAAACTGAACTTCCTATGTCTTCTGGTAACTACCCTTTACACAATCAAACATGTATTCACTTATTCTTGTCTCTGTTTTTTTTGTCTTGTGTATTCACTTTGTTCTGCGTCTTTTTCTATATAGGAGGTGATGACCAAAATGGGTATCCATTAAAGGACTCAAAAGTGGTTTTGAAAGGGATGAGATATGCTGAACTTGAGGTATGTGTATATCAGTTGTTGGTGTTGTGTTGTCTTAGTTAGCCTTGTATAAATTTGAGTAAAGTTGCAATCTTGGTAGTTATTTAATCTTCTTTACCTGTTTATAGATCAAACTTGCTTTTTCTTGAGTTTTTCAGATTAGGGTCATTCACGTGGTAAGTGTATTTCGGTTGGTCCTGCTATATATTTTAGTTATCCAGGTTTGTAATTGAGGAAAGTTTTGGCACCAGGGCTTCGCTCTATTGGTAAGAACGCAGCTTGTGATGTGTGGGTTAGACACACAATCACCTGCCACAAACCAAAGCCTAGTATTTAATTGGAGAAGGGTAGAGGGGTGGACCAATTATCCGACGAGCTCCGAACCATCACAGGCACTCATGGGATTTCTCGGTTATAAAAAAAAGAATGTTTGAGGAATTTGCAATCTTTATAGTGATTTGTTCTTGTTTACAGCTTAAGGATTCAAACTTGTTTTGCGTTCTTGAGATTAAGCTCTGTCTCATGGTATGTGTATTAGGGTTGTCCCTGTTGTGTATTTTGTCGAAATTTTAGGAAACTTGCAATCTTGATAGTGATTTTAGTCCTTTTTAGTTTTTAGTGGTTAAAGGTTCAAACTTGCTTTGCGTTTTTGATATTAAGCTCTGGCACATGGTATTTGTTATTCGGTTGTTCCTTTTGTGTATTTTGAGTTAACCTTGTAGATTTTTTAGGAAAGTTCCAAGATTGAGAATGGTTTATCTTGTTCTTGGTTTAAGCACCAATCTTGTTTCGGAATTTTGACATTGATTCTATTGTTGAATGCAACCATGGTTAGTAATGGTGCTTTGCTTTCTTGTTTAACAGAAATGGGTTCAGTCACATGGTTATAGGCCTGCTCAGGCTCTGATGTTGTGGAAACGTCTTTATGGAAATAATATAAATATTTGGGCGCAATGCAGTGAAGAACTAGAAGGTTTATTTGCTTTCCCGTACATATACACTTGCTGTCAAAATTTCTATGCTGAAAATGTTGATGAGTTTATTGCGTTTGGAAAGAAAAGGGTTCTGAATTTCGCTTATATCTTCCTTTATATGCGCTTTGCAGCTGACTTCGCTCAATGTTACATCATTTTTCAGGTTTGAATAAAGATTTCAGGAAAATGTTGAGTGAACATGCTGAATTTAAGACGTTAAACTTGAAGGATATTTTGACAGCGTCTGATGGAACTAAAAAGGTGGACATAGCTTGTGCCATATGTAGAATTTGAAATATCTTCATATTTATAGTTTCTGTGGTGCCATTTATTTGTTTTAGATTCATCACTTAATGCATATAACTCACAGGATCTTACAGATGTTATTCAAGTTGGAAGATGGTCTGGTAATAGAAACTGTTGTGATACCTTGTGAGAGCGGCAGGAACACCGTCTGTATATCTAGTCAAGTAGGTTGTGCCATGAATTGTCAGTTTTGCTACACTGGCAGGTAAGCTTAAGCAGCCTTTTATCCTTTTGGTTGTTTTTCCAATTTACTGCTCCTGAATTGGCTCCCTTCATTTAAGTACATGAATCCACTTTGCAGAATGGGTCTGAAGAGAAACTTATCTACATCTGAGATAGTTGAGCAGGCTGTTTTAGCTCGGCGGTTATTATCCAGTGAAGTTGGCCCAATTAGCAATGTCGTGTTTATGGTATGTGTATGATATATTGATTTGCTGCACTGAACATGATCTCATTTTTCTATACGTACCTCCTAAAATATTACCAGTATTACCATTTATTAACTTCTGGAATGCTAAATACTCTTGTTTGATGCAATGTGGCCGGCTTTGCTAATTTTCCAAATCCTAGCCACTTCACTAACATTGCCAAACCCTGTCTTCTTCGCGGCCTTTCCTAAACCTATTATTCATTTTGCTCCCTGTTGTTCAACTATGCAACATGGTTGACTGGAGCTAGTCCTTCACTTCCACACTAATATTACAAAATCTTGCCTGAGAGTTGGCTCTATGTTAACAAGATGTCAGAATAAAAGACCTTTGGTCCGTTCTTCCTTAATTCTTTTTCTGTTTTCCTGAACAATCAAGCAAGTGTTTCTTTTGAAAAAGTATGATCAAATAACTGACTACAGGGAATGGGAGAACCACTTCACAACATTGAGAATGTCATAAAAGCGGCAGACATACTGGTAGATGAACAAGGGCTTCATTTTAGTCCTCGAAAGGTCACCATTTCTACAAGTGGGCTTGTGCCGCAGCTTAAGCGCTTTCTTCGTGAGTCTAATTGTGCTCTGGCAGTCAGTTTGAATGCTACAACTGATGAGGTATTTCCCTTAAGCAACTTAATTCTTACGATGAAAATGGGTAAACAAATAGCTTCATGTTTTGATCCACTCTAATGAAATATTGCAGGTCAGAAGCTGGATCATGCCGATTAACCGCAAATTTAACTTGAACTTGCTTCTTGGAACACTAAGGGAAGAGCTTCAGTCAAAACATAAATACAAAGTTCTGTTTGAATATGTAATGCTTGCTGGAGTTAATGATAGGTACATACCTTGTTTTATTTCTACAAGAGAAAAAACCTAAGTAGTCCCTGGTATATAGCGATTGACTTATTTTAGTCCCTACTGTTCGTGCTTCTTGAACATAGATTGTTCTTTATCTTTGTAAAAAAAGGTCACTCTTGGACCCGTCAAATGGGACACACTTAAATAAACAGAAATATAAAATAACTTAATGGTATCTGGGCAAACTAAACAAATAAAGAAAAGACAAAAAGCATATTCTTCTTTAAGCTTTCTACTGAAATATCCTCTAATTTGTGCCTATTTGTTTGGTGTCAAAATCAATCTTCCAAATCTTTACCATGGTTGTTTCTTAGTTTACCAGTTGATCCATTAGGAGGCATTCATTTCCCTCAAAATTCAAACTTGAGATCCATTTTAACGCTCCCAAGAAATCCAGATATGAATGCATACACATCCACCTTTGACTAAAGATAAGTTGCCAGACACAAATGTCAATAGAAAAAAATCTGCTTGTATAAAATATGGGAGACAGCTGTGAGTGGGTGGTTTAATTCTAAATGATGTTTTCTTCAAACTTTTTGTCCTCTTAAGACTATATTTTGGGAACGTAGTGAAAAATGTATGGCGGGTTTCTGATTTGGAGATGGAAAAGAGAGTTGTTCTTTTGTTGGAGTTTTAGGAGAAATTACATATAAAGAAGGGACTGAGAGAAACTAGTGAGAGAGAGAGATATGTGAGCAGATAGGAGGCCGTTTGATCTTGTCAAGGGTTTCTCATGTTATCTTTTCAAATGGGCAAGTCAAGGGTGACTGATTATGTTAAAATAACGAGCTTTCTGTTAGTTTGGAATGTGTTTCATTCATTTGATGTGATAAAAAGTGGCCGTTTTCCACAAAGATAAAGGATTATTTGTGTCCGTGGTTATATAATAAGGATCAAAACACACCGACACTCATACATAAGGGACTATTTGGGGTTTTTTCTCATTTCTACAACTTGCCTTTGTTTTGTTGCAAAGCTATGCCGTTGTTATAAACTTACTCATGCTTTCCATTCTAACAAATGCCTACCCTGGAGAGATGGAGGGTAATGCCACTATTCATACTTTCTTCAATAGTGGTGGTCATGGGTGGAAGAAAGAGGAACGGGTATGGTGAAGAGGGAGGAAATTGTGGCGGTTAAAATTTGATAAAGAAAGAAATGGGAAATGTATTTTTGAATTTTTAAAAATAATTTGGTGAAGATAAATGATGATGTCTCCTAATATTTTCTGACGTAGATATCATGACTTTTTCACATCAGCATGATTGAGTAACACCCGAGGTCAGAGGTGCTTAATACATGTGTTTGATCAACTTTTAGATGAAAAATCATGGAGGGTCAAGTATAGGTGTCAATTTGTATATTAACCTGACATTTTAATGTAGTTTCAAGTTTACTTCCATAGCCCCCTTCCCAAGGCCACATACTTGCTTTTCCCTCTAAATACAAGCTTTTTTCAGAATCATTTGGCAGGCTCAATCAAGCAAAATATGAGATTATCTTTGTTTTCTGTATCCTTTAGATTCTCATGGTTGAAATCTTATTGCAGTATTGAGGATGCAAAGAGACTAATCAATCTTGTCCAGGGTATTCCATGCAAGATTAACCTGATTTCTTTTAACCCTCATTCTGGATCCTTCTTCAAACCCACCAAAAAGGAGAAGATAATTGAATTCAGAAACATTCTTGCTGAAGCAGGATGTGTTGTGCTTCTGCGGTTGAGTAGAGGAGACGATCAAATGGCCGCCTGTGGTCAGCTAGGTAAACCAGGCGAAATCCAAGCTCCCTTGCTCCGAGTGCCTCCTCAGTTTAAAGCAGTACTGGAAGCTGCAGCATGATTCGGCTGCTATTTTGCATGCATGTTCATCCTGGCTGGCCAATATGTGACGCTGTTTCAATGTGCATTGCCGCTTCCGGAATTCAATCTATTGAATCATGTCCTAAACATGCTTGTGCTCATGAAATCAACCACTCTTTTCCAAGTTAGAGAGTTTATACACGTACTTATAGGCTATGTAACCTCTATAATTTTGTTTTTAACTCGGATTTTTGAATTTGCAGTCCAGCAGGTTACGAGGGTTTGGGATTAGAAGTAGTTTTTTAAATTTTTTGAGTGCAAAAATTTTAAGTTGCTTCTGATCGAGGTGGATTGTCATAGATGATGTTTATATCCTTGAGTGCTATTACAAAGATCTTAGTAGGCAGTCAAACATTATTTGATGGGCGAAGTTACATTATCATAAGGGTGGTCAACTGATCATTCTTTGTCGAAAAATTACATTGTGTAGATAGATTAAATATTAGATTTTAGAGGTATATGATATATATTGAATATCTTTTATGAAGAATTTTTTTTACTTCCGTCAAGTTTAAACACCAGTGATAAATTTCAGGCTTCGCAAAAACATCCCTTTGTTGTCATTTGAAATGCATTGTCTAACACGAAAAAGTAAATAAAGTCGAGGTTCTAGCACGCTCCTCCGCCGCGCGTAGACTGAGAAATTTATTTTATTTGGCGGCATCACTTCACCACCACTGCAAATATTCCTGTACCTGACGCCTTTCCCTCTCCACTCTCCCCTGTACCTATCTTCTCCTCTCTCCCCCCCTTTAAAAGCAAGCAGAAACGCTAACACAACCAAATTCTCGCAATCGAAACCTTTACACTAAGAACCAAAGTACTATCTCCGGAATTCTCCAGAAGTTTCTAGAACAGTATATACCTGAAACAGCTACCGATGGGAGATTGTAACAACGGTGACTTCCGGGCCTACACCTCCGCCACTTCTTTCGTCGACGATCGGCGATTCTCCAAACACGTTCATGACAATGTCCACGGCAACATCTATCTCGATCGTGTACGGTTTCTAACTCTGCTTTGCATGCTATAATTCTTATCAAAATCGGAGTTCGTATTTGCTTATCAGAAATTTTAGTTCATTTTTACTCTTTTTTGCTTTCGAAATGAACAAATTTGTTTTGGCAATTTAAGTTTCCTTTTCCTGTTTGAGTTGAAATTTCATAGCATATGCTTTCTAATTCCGTTATTCTGCTTTGCATGTTATGATCGTGTTTGCTTTTCAGCACGTTAATTTCTGCTCTTTTTGCTTTTGAAATTAGGTAATTGACTTTATAATTTGAATCTAGATAGGTTAAGTTTCAAAGCCTATGCTTTCTGATTCCGTTATTCTGCTTCGCGTGTTGTAATGCTTATCAAAATCGGAGTACGTCTTTGCTTTTCAGAATACCTATATTTACTTCTTCTATTTTTGCTTTTGATTCGAGGAAATTGATTTGATAATTTTATATTTCCTGTTCGAGCGTGAAGTTTCGTAGCGTATGGTTTATAACTCTGTTGTAATGCTTTGCACGCTGTTGTTGTTTCCGAACACGGTGTATATCTTTGCTTTTTCTAAAATTATACTTAATTTATGCTTTTCAATTGATTCGATGATTTGAAGTGTTTTGCTTTATTTTTATTTTTTTTAATTATATTAAATATTTTTTTTTGGCTTCAGTTGAAGATATTGAATCGATGATTTGAAGTGTTTTTCTATTCAAGTTCCGTGGCTTATAGTTGGTTGTATGCTATGCGTGTACGCGAAAATATGTGTAGTAGTTTGTAAAGAAGGAAACACTTTTCTTTTCTGGTTAGAAAACAGAGGAGCCGCTGACAGTCAACGTCAAGTCTCTATTTGGGCCTATAAACGGCTAATGTTACCATGCTTAGCGTAGCAAGGCATATGGAATAGGGGCTAAATATGTTAGTATTTTATTTTATTTATGTCTCGCTAAATATGATTACGACCAGTGTGACTATCTCTTTTCATAGTCCTAGACACTTATTTAGTGGATAGGTAATTATTTTTTGATCAATAGTTTTTTCTTCACAAAGAGCTGGAAATAGAGTTTGTTAAAGTAACATAGAGTATATATATGCACTTATGCATGCATGATATATGGTTTCCCTGATATATGCACTTAATTGATTAAGATATCAGATTTACTATATTCTTAGTAATATTTAACAACAGTTCTGCTCTTTAATTGCAGCTATCTCTGAAGTTCATTGACACCGAACAATTTCGGAGGCAAGCTTAATTTGTTTTTTCCTGCTCCAGATATTTTTGATTGGCTGGAAATAATTCCAATTGTGCTTTCTTGTGTATGTTACATGCTTCGTGATTTGAAGCAGCTAGGTAAGCATATTCTTTATTTCTTTTATTCTTTTAAGTTTTTTTTTTGTGCACGCCTAAAGCTGATTAGAAAACTCTCTAATGTTTAGGATAATGATTACTGGTGAAATTAAGTTTTTAAAGATTTGCAAATGTACATCTTTCAGGCTTATACAATAGAATTGGTTGTGTGCTTACATTTTGTGTTTCAAACGGTTGTTGAACAAATTATTGCTGGTGTATCCACTTTATGTCCTTCTATATTAGGGAATCTTAATAGGCTTTTAAGTATCTGGTATGATAAATTAGCTAAACTTGACTTTCATGGACAATTAGCCTGCGTGATGGTGTGGGCATCTGGATTACCATTAGCTTGACTCTCTGTCTTTGTTATTTTAGTGTCAACTTGCACTTATTTTGAAAGGACAAATTCTTTCGAAGAATATGTTTTTCAAAGAAAGGCTAAAATAAAGTAAGAAACAAGATTTCTATAGATGGTGCCGTGCACCATCAACTATTTATCTCAGCATGCATGTGTTTCAGACGACTTCATCATATCGTCATCTATTTTTGCACATCATAACTGCAAGTTGTCATTTACTAACCTTCTTTTAGGAAAGGAGGATAGCTAGGTTCTGGTATATTATCAATTAAAGTTACTGTTAGCAATTTGGTTCTTTTGGGTTAACAAATATCACTTTGATCAAATTGTAAAGCCGCTAAACTTATAAAGGAAGATTTGTTTTTTGTTCAGTGTTGATGTTCATGTCCGATATAAGTAATAGGGTTAGAACATTTTCAGGAAGTTTATGCGCTCTCTATCATTTGTGAACTTTTTATTTTCGTGGCTTTACCATCATTTGGGACATGAACTTGTAATTTTGACTCGGTCGCAATTTCTCTCCTAGGTCTTACATACATGGTCTATCCTAGGGCTGTGCACTCTTGATTTGAGCATTCCCTAGGGGTCTATTGGCTGGCCAGTGATGCTGTAAACAGACTTAGGACCTGTCAAGTAGGACTATATCCTAATGGCTTAATTTACATTATCTTGTCCCTATATTTGATAATATCTTTTTGATGGACATGCCATGGCTGTAGGGATGGGAGCTTGGCATTGAATCTTTTGATGTACAGACCGTGAGACTTACTGGTGAGTGAAATATACCAACTAAGGTTCATTTTTCTCAAAGCATCTGGCCATTGTTCTTATTTAAGTTCATTTAGGATTACTACATGATGTGGGTCACGGGCCATTCAGTCACATGTTTGAGCGTGAATTTCTTCCTCGGGTTCGTGACGACCTTAAGTGGTAATTGTTAATTAAAACTCATTCTCTCATTTTCATCGGTCAGAACTCAAAGATTTGATACAATGAACTTTATTCTACATTTATCATGATGACTACTTCAATATATAATTCTCTTCAATTTGTTAAAAAAGAGAACTCCTATAGTGCTCCCCTAAGGAGATATTTGGTCCTGTTGGGACTATAAGTATCTTCTAGAACTCTTATACTTGTTGTGTATCAATGCATGATTATGGTGTTTTATTCTTTTACCAATCTGTGCCCTCTCTTCCATCTTGAGTGAAAATACTCCTCTGTCCTCTCATCCAAAAATTAGTCAATGACTGAAGGAGTCTGTTTGACATTGCCACAACAATCACTGAATTCATGGGTTATCCTTTATACCCCCCCGGGGGGTATTGCGGTATTTCTGACTTCAAAAGAATTCCATAACTGCTGTAAGATTTGACATTTATGAACGGTCATCCATATTTCAAAGCAGTGTGTATGGTATGCTTATTTATGTACAAGTGCGATTCATTTTCTCTTTGTTGCTATGATGAGAAGACTGACAACGCCACTCTTTCACTTTTCTTGGTTTACCATAACTTTATACTACCCCCTGTATATGTTTGGAGCTGTCAATGTATCTTTTCAAACATATGACAATTTGTACTATGAGCAGTAGATAGATTGAGCATAATTATGTGTGACTCATACGGTCTTATGAGTTCTTTTTTCATTGTAGAAAGATCAGTCGATGAACGTTCTCACTGGCAACATTTCCATAATTTCATTTGATTCTCTTCCAAAGTTTAGGTGAACCAGAGATTATCTGAATTAGTCATTCAAAGATTTCTCCTCCCATGTTTTGGAGCCTCTTAACAGATCTTGTTTAAAATTTCTTTGTATTTCTTTTTTGATTCTCTTCTGCATGGCAATGCTACTTTTTCACCTGTCACAAATCAGCTCGCTTTATATCATTATATGTATGGTCAATTTTTTGTGTATCTAATTTAGCTTCTTTCTATCTCATGCACAGTTTTCTGTTAAGTATAAACTGATGCAGGCTCCCAGGGTTGAATAAGATTTGTAATCTTTATCTTAGTCAACGCTTCTAACTACATACTGGAATTAATTAAAATATTTCAGGTCCCACGAAGATATGTCTTTGAAGATGATAGACTACATTGTTGATAAGCATGGTATTGATATTGGCTCTGACTGTCTGAAGAAAGTGAACGTCAAATGAATATTCTATCTCATGATGCGTTTTTACATTATAATTTAATGCACTCTTTGATCAGATATTCTCTCCCCATAAAGATGCATTCTCAGCACTAAAAAATTTCAGACTAGGATAAGTTGCCCCAAGGTTGTCTTTCTTCATGGCATAATTTACTACGGGCTTGGAATTTTTTCTTGAGTTGTGCCTCATGCTTTCAAAATTATATTATGTAAGACTGACAAATTTCACGTTGTTCATTGTTTCAAGATCTTTATTTTCAGTTTGTTGTGGAACTTTATTTTGGATTCAAGGGTAGTTCTCCTTTCCAGCACCATCTTTGACTTTCCTTTGAATCGTATTAGATACTTTTTCTTTGAATGATATTAAAACTCTTTTCTTTTCTACACAGGAAATGATGGTTGCTTCTGAGGAAGGTAATTCAGTGGTAAGTATTCTGATGGGAAGATTTGAGTAAATATGTTCCGATGCTAAAATTGTTATGATATGAAAACAGTACTGAATCTTTTTGCTTCATGACTTACTATATAGAGCTCGAAGGAGAACCAGTTCTTGTATGACATTGTTGCTAATGGGCGAAATGGAATGGATGTTGACAAGTAACTGGCCCCCTTCCCTTTTACTTTCTTCAGATGAAACTTAAATTATGCACTTGGAGCTGCATTACATGAATCAATCTTTTTGCAGATTCGATTACATAGAGCGTGACACCAGAGCTTGTGGTCTTGGGTGCAATTTTCAGTTCTAGAGGCATGATCTTCATATTCTATTTGGTCCTTTTCTGTAAAACTGAAGAATTTGTCCCAAATCATTACTAACTATGGAAAAGACAATACTATCTTTTTGTTACTTGCAGGCTAATGGAAACAATGCGTGTTATAGACAATGAAATATGTTATCGCGCGAAGGAATGTTAGTACTCATGAAACTATTATGTTACATGAAAGAGTAACATCTCCAGATATATAAACAATTTTTACATTACCTTTAATGAATTTTGTTAGATCTTACAATCCACAAGCTATTTTCCACACGTGCTGATTTGCATCGTATGATCTATATGCATCCGAAAGTGAAGGTGCAAAGAATTTTACTTAACTGGGTTCTTTATTTCAAAGAGTTTCCACTTTCTACTGCATAAATCTCATTACGAGTGCTTGCTTTTTCTTTTTCTTTTTCATCTTATAATTTTTAGGCAATAGAGTTCATGGTTGTAGATGCCTTGATAAAAGCCAATGACCATCTTCAAATTGCTTCGTACATAGACGAACCAGCTCAATACCGGATGGTTGGATAATCTTTTCACTGATACAACGCAAAATGTGCTTGTCTGAAGTTTAAACCATCGGTTAATTAATAATGTGTAGTTAGATGATACAATAGTCAAAAGAATTGAAACTTCTACTGATCAAGAGCTAGAGGAATCCAGAAATCTGATTCGTCGAATTCGGAGCAGGGATATATACCAGGTATCTATTACAAAGGTAGAGAGTCCAGAGTCATAACTCTAGTTGGAAAACATCTATAGCTTCAAGTTATTTCCTATTATACATGACCTAATGATCTTGTTATTCTCGTTCTTAAAAAGTTGAATGATATCAACTATCAAGCTATTTAAAGCAAGGAAACAATATCTAAAATATTTCTGCATCAATATTCTGACAGTTCTGTAATGAGTTTGTTGTGCCCAAGGAGAAGCTGGAGCATTTCAAGAATATGACAGCTCAAGATATAACTTGTTCCCAGGTCCTTCAGATAAATCTAATGGCCTCTTTTGTTTACCTGATAGTAATAAACATTCCCTCATAGAGTAGTTTTTTTGTCCAGAATTCTCTTGCTCATTTGAATGAGGAAGATGTCATTGTTACTAATGTCAAAATTGATTTGGCTAGTGGAAGGATTAATCCATTGGAAAGGTAATTTTAGATCTTGGGGTTACTGCTGCTGATGATCTCATGTTTGTGTGATGACTAAACTGGTTTTCTTTTCCTCCGTTCATGTGCTCCATTCTCGTCCAGGATCAGCTTCTTCCAGGTATTATAATATCCTTTGCCTTGTTTGCTTTCAAGAAATTGGCACATTAAAATAGATAAACAAATAAATTCTTTCAGGTTTACTTAACTTCTTTCCCTGAACTTACGGAGATGGAAATTTGAGTTAATATGAACACGTTTTAGTGAATGCTCTTTGTCAATGTGCTCTGACAGTTAGAAATTAACCTTGTAATATAATGGTATTTTTCATGCTAGTTATAGAATATCCTTTGCAACTATCAATTACATTTGCCTAGATTGCCCAGCGATTTTGTTGAGCTGTACTGAACTACTGAAAACACTGATGTGTATCAGTTAAATGGAAGATGCTGTGTAGCACAGAAATTAAACTTCCTTAGTACCTTAGCAGGATAAACTCCATCAGTTAACTCTGGAAAGTTCTTATCTCTGGTTCTCAAAAGGTCAATTCAAAATCTCATTCCCCTTGAGATGTTGTCTGGAAAAGATGTCATTTTTATATGGTACTTTTCTTTTTTTGGGGGACATGTCATTTTTCCTCCCGCTTCTCTAATGTGTTACTGTTTACATGATTATGATAGCTTTGAGATATTCCCTATAAAGGATGACCGCATCAGTCACTTGTTGCCTGCATGTTACCGGGATATGATTGTTAGAGTTTATACCAGGAAATCTGAACTGGTCAGTGAGATACAACCCACATTCCTTTTACTTTGTGCCTATTTTCCTTTCTACTACCTGCTTCTCTGTCTCAAGCACACTTCAAACCTCCATTTCCCTTAGAAGTGGGAAAAGAATCACATTTAAAGTAAAAAAAAATAAAAAAAATTATACTGAGTACAGTATATGCTTTTGTAATGTTGGTAACATCTTACAGGTAGAAGCTGTTTCTGAAGCATTCGAGAATTTTCAGATGAAGACTTACGGGAAGAAAACACAAGTACATGCAACTCCTGAAAAGAAGAAACGCCTGAAGTATTAGGATCAATGAAAATGGCTTTTGTTGGCTTCTAGCCAGATGTATATACTCGGTATACACATGAACAGTAGATTCTCACTTTCCTCTGATATGAGAAGGTATAGATGTAAAGTCCATGAATATGGTTAAACTGATATCACTCTGGTTGATCTTGTTAGTCTAACTGCATGAAGTCTGATCCTGCAAGTATGGGTTCTATAATGGAATCGGTAGATGTTAATCACATGTAAAGAATAAAGATTGGTACCAAATAAAGGGTAGTCGTTTCGCCAGTGGTGCATAAGCTCCTGTGAATTCTTTTACAAGGTTTGATTGAATGACTGAATTCACTGCTTGCTCACATTGCCTATTGCCGATGGACTTGTAACCAAAAGGTATCTCAGTGGCAGCCTTAGCCTTAAGTAGGGGTGCAAACGGGCGGGGCGGATATGAGCGGGTCAAAATGGATAATTTAAAAAACAGATAAATTATTCGACCCGACCCGTATTTGAGACGGATAAAACGGTTTTTATCCAACAGATAATATGGATATTCATATTATCCGTGATTTCTTAAATATTACGTATCGCTTATGAGATAACTAAGAGTCTGGAACTAAGAGTCTTCCAAACATGTGAGGCTTTATAAATGTAAAAATTAAAACACATTAGTTATCCATTTGGTTAACCATTTTCTAAGTGGATAATATGGTTCTTTATTCATATTCGATCCGTTTTTAAATGATTCACTATCCAACCCATTTTTTTAATAATTAATATGTGTGGATAACTGTTTTTTATAAAAACCATTTTGTCACCTCTAGCCTCAAGTTGTATTAATGTGCTGAGTTTGACAAAAGCCAAAATAGAGACAGTATTTTACCTGAAATTGTTGATCTCCACATTAGACTATAAGATTTTTTTTCTTTCCTTCAAACTTCTTAAGTGCCTTACGAGTTTCATAGAGCACTTGCAATGGAGAGATTTTTAGAGTGACAGATGGGAGAAAGGGCTGCCTTGTTTCTATGAAAATGGAATGATAAACAGTTACCTAGAGAAAGAAAATGAATTACACATCTGAGTAACAATAGTAGAAAGCAGCAGACAATCCTGCGAATTATAATGTATCATGTATTCGTTCAGTCAGTACAGATACTTGGTGAATACAAAAATATGGGGATACCTTTCCTAGAAGCAATTGTATCATTAAAACAACTATATTATGAAGTTTAATAAAATAAAAAAAGAATAAATTATAAAATGAAATTAGTTTCAGCACAGAATAAATTATAAACTGAAACTATCAAAATATAGCAATGGAACAATAATTTTCTCACTAGCTCAGCTCATAATGTAGTGGCAACAATGGCGGATGCTCAGATCTGCAATCCCGAAGACGCATGACAACGGAGGAGGAACATTCTAGAATATATCGATTTCATTGCTTCTAAAATGTTAAACTTCACTATACACATGTATGTGTATATATATACAAAGTAACAAACTAAGCTAGGAGGAAAAAAAAGAAGCTAGCCTAAGGCACTAACTACCAACTGATGGACAACTGTCCAAACTTAACCACTAATTAACACAACCACAAACCAACTATCTAATTAAGCTAATAATAGTAATACAAGCAAATGATTAGCAATAATTAATCTCAATACCCTGTTATTAAAACTTATAAGTGACGAAACCAGAAAAACAAAATGAACAGAAATTGGCAGAATTATGTTCCGAGCCCACAAGTTTCTTGTGTGTCCTTAAAGAATCTTATCCCCTCACTGTTGCCCAAGGTTGACGGATAAATTCTTCCCAGGATAGAACAGAACTTCCAACTTCGCGGTAGCGGCACTTGAAACCACTAAGTTATCGGCGAACTCAAAAGTAATGGAGCAAACCACACGAGGAACTTACTTTATTTTAAAGTAATGATGCAGAAAGAAGAAGGTGATGAAGCAGAAATTTTTTGAGTGAAAAATTCTAAAGGAATGGCTGGTTATTTATAGCCAACGAATTCTGGATTGAAAGGGTGCGAAAGTAGCTTTTCACACTGCAGGTGGCTATTCGTGAAAGACAGCCTTTCTGATGGATGTTTAATTAACGCGGGAATATTTGAATAAATTAAAGACGAAAAATTAATTAATTTTATCTCGTTACAAATAACGGTCACAAAAATATTAATATAAAATATTAATATTTAATTAATTAATTTTATTTTATTGGTCCAAAAAATTATCAATCAATTATATCAATTGACCGAATCCGAATCCGAATCCGAATCAGAAGCCGAGCGAGCGGCGACGACGACGGCGCGAGGCCCCTTCCTCTTATCTCCTTTTAAGAGCTTAAGGAAGTGCTTCTATATTTAAACCCAACAAAATGATTGTCTTTAACCAATGAGAGACAAAGTGCAAAAGCTAAAGTTGCCTTTTCACCTTTTTCCCTCATTTCCCATTCACACCACTACTTTAACCCCAAAAATCCCCCACATGAATGAGGAATGATGAACATGCATGAAAATTTTTGCGTGATTCACAACCAAGGATTAATTGCATCAGGATAAGTAAGTTTCCCTTTGAACTTTCCGTAGTGAACATATATCGGATATACTCGGTCAATCGGTAGATTTGATATCTTTGAACCATCGAGCTTTAGTGTATACCTAGAAAACATATATCACACAAATAATCCTTATCCATCTTTTGGTTCTTATTGTTGTGTTCATTTTAGCCATGAACACCGCCTGGTTTCATAAGTGCATAGAGAACTGTCCTTTACTACATTCTCTTTGAAGCAGCTTACACTTCACACTTATATAGGTGATTCCTAAACGTGTTATCCCATAGATACACTATTTGATATATCCTATATCAAACTTAGAAATCATTAAAAAGTCTTAACGCTTTATCCTTAGTACTGAACATTGTCTGCATCACGAGAATGGACCAAAATTTTATTTGACAATGTTAGACCGTCACTAATGACTTT
>MU718125.1:3968-31960 GCA_026770625.1 Nicotiana glauca
TCTTTTCTGAAACTACTGGTAACTCTTTGCATCTTTTTCCTGAAATTAATAGGTCCTATGCCTAGTTTTTTTTTAATTTTTTATTTCAACTTATTAACAAAAGGTTGGCTAATTAATGAATTGGGTCAGTCTCTGACAACTATATCCGAGTTGCCTAATGCAGACTTTCTATTTAAATACATCTGTTGAACCAGTCCGCTCGCTGCTTAATTTAAATCTAAGACCAAATCAGTATTTGTCAGGGCATGCTAAACTAAATGATTATTTAACTTCTGGGGTTAATTTGAGCCTTGTATGCTTGTTTGTTCTCCCCTTTTACTTGATACTTGTTTTGAATGTCGAGCTAGAATTTTACCCTTTTAAACTCCACAAAGGCCCCCATCCCTTTCTTCTCCTTTTGAATTAGAAGTCCTAATACCCCGAGACTAATAGGATTGGGACGGGTAGTAGCATATGATAAGTAAACGATACCGTTCCGCGCTTTAATACCTTAACGGGGTGGGAAGGGTAGACATGGAGATGATGATTACACGATAACACTCCGCGTACAACTGAGTACCAGTGTTGTGCGAATGATCCATGTAATGTATAAACCTAGGACCCCTTTCTCCTTCTTTATTAGTTTAACAAAATTTTCTAAATCTTTAAAGATATTGCATTTTCAATTTTTGCTTCTCGCATGATCTTTCGGATTATTTGCACTTAGTACTTGACCTTTTCCTCTACTTGCACGTTTTTATTTTACAAAAAAATTGCTTCTTTAAAATTCAACACTTCTTTTAACCTTTTGTGCTTCTTGTACTTGTTTATTTACATTTACATCTAAAGTCACAATTGTAGCATGGTCGGGAACCACACTAGTGGATCTTGAGGGGTGCCCAATACCTTCCCCTCGAGATAATTTCAAGCCCTTACCCAAAGCTCTGGTATGCATCTCTAATTCTGCTAAAAGTGTCCTAATGCACTATAATCATTAGGTGGCGACTCTCCAAACTCTCAAAAAATCCAATTCCCAAAGTGGGAATAGAGTTGTCTTCCTAAATATCGTGAACCGCTTTAGAAAAAAAAAGGGGGTATCGACAGCATGGCGACTCTGCTGGGGACTTCTTTAGGATTTTACCATTGCATGCTATACGTGACTTTATTGCTTTCTTTTATTGCTTTTGTTTAATGTCTTTTATCGAAACTAACTTGTTTCTTTTGTTTCTTTTTCTTTAATTACTTTCATTTATCTCTTTTCCATCAATACTGTTGTAATTTTTGAGCAATCACTACTGACTTTATTGTATGAACGTGAAAATACATGTCAACATGTTTCATTCTTTTAAATTGCATTTTTCAGCATCATATTCCACTCATGCCAAACAAATACTATAGCAACGCTTATAATGAGTAGTTGCGCACTTCCAATACTATCACCCCCTAAATTTGGCAAAGGCATATTTGTGGTAAAACCAGTCGATTAACGGTGTAGTCAATGATTCCGTGCCTTTCCCTCTTGAGTTGTCCGCTCAAGGGTACCAATTTAGCACTTCAAAATAGAAACCTTATTCCATTTAAATCGTACATGCATCATGGTCAAACCTAGCCGAGTCATTTATGTTGTCCACATAATGACTCATTAAGATAGCCTTGTCCAAAGTGCACCGGGTTTCCTTGATTTTGTGCATTTATTTGGAGAACTTAAGTGCTTGCTATGCTAATTATTGATTTAAATAGTCGAGTCCGGTGGGGGTAAGGGCCTAACACTCTGTTTTGCAAAAAATGAGGCACGGGATCCCCAGATTTGGCATGGTAACCAACATTCATCCAAGGCTGCTGAGTTGGTGGAGCGATCTCCATTCTAGTGATCAAACACTCGTCCGCAAGTACTTAGGGAATCTGCCTTCTCTCCTAGATATTCAGCCTAACAACAGAATCATAGAGGCTACAACATTGTTTTGGGATAGTGACAAATCTATGTTCCGTTTTGGTGATCTTGAAATAACTCCTTTACTTGAAGAGATAGAGGGTTTAGCTGGAATTCCTTGGGAGACTTCGGGTTTGCTTATGCCCGAAAATCGCAAAGGAAGGGGTTTCCTTAAAATGATGGGTTGAAGATAAACCCAGACTTAACCTGTTTGAAAGACTCCTACATCCCGTTTGACTATCTATACAAAAGGTACGGCCATAGCAAGTCATACCGCACCCATTCAGACGAATTTGCTATTACCTCATTGGGGCATGTCCATAGAAGGGTCTTTGTTTTCATATTTTGCTTTTTGGGGATGATCGTGTTCCCTATGAAGAAGGCTAGGATCCACACCAGACTAGTCATTGTAACCAAAACTTTGATGGAAGGGATTGGTGGGCAAACTTTCAGCATAGTGCCCATGATCATCGCCGAGATATACCGCACCTTGAACAAGTGTCAACAAAAAAGCAGTCATTTTGAGGGTTGCAACTTATTACTTCAGCTTTGGCTCATGGAAAACCTCCAGAAAGGAGAATACCGACAGGAGATCCTACGCAGAGAGTGGGATGATCATATCGCCTTCCACCAGCCGAGGCGTATGAATTATCTGCCAAAGATGTTCGCTCAGCCAGAGGACGCTAGAATTGTTCGAAAACCTGAAAGAAGACCAAGTGCAATGGATGTTTGAGTGGTTCCCTACAGTTGAATTCATTGTCCGATCCCGAGATGCACCATTTCTCATACTGATTGGTTTCAGAGGGACTTATCCTTACGTTCCTCTCCGAGCCATGAGGCAAGCTGGAAGAAGACAAATCATACCAAGGGCTGATAAAACAAGTCACCTCAGGGCTGATTTCCAGGACGATGATAGCCCTCACAGGTGCCAAGCTCAGCATTTGTGGCATTGCAAAATCGTTTTGGGAAGGAATCCACTGAGCCAGACAGGTACCACGCCGGTTGTGTACCGTATTATTCGGGTTGGTTAGAAGATAATAACATGGGTTAGCCGAGATTCGTTCGAGGTCATAGAATTATTGATGAGCATGCTGAGTATAATCAACTGCGTAAGAGAATTTGAGAGTGTGAAAGTGAGCATTGGGAAATACAAGAAGCCCATCAGAAATTGATCGAGGAATAGAAAGAAATGGATATCAGCGCCAACAATCGGTTAGGGTATTTGGAGCGGGGTCTAGTAGAGCTGGATGGAAAGTTCATCAAAAGGATCTAAGACTGCCAAAACGCTGAAGGAAATGCAGACGGACATCTGGCCCGAGCTTAATTGCTTCTAGGACTACACGAATTGGTGGAGCTGTTCGGGCGAGACAAGGATGCCAAATCTAGGGAAGGTCCCCCTGGGACCAAGTAGTCAGGAGTCCTTTATTTTGCCTTAATGATGTAATAAGGCTAATAGTGACCTTTACTTTCTGTTATTTGGAGTCGTTTAGGATTCGTCTTATTTTTATCAATAAAATGAGGCATTTAGCATTATAAGTTCTCCAAAACTATTTGTCGCTAGGCCTACCTCGGGCACAACACCAAAACTAGGATGCGATTTATATTTTTTCGCACAACGTGTTTAAATATTACAATATTTTTTCTTAGAACCCGCACTAACTTGTTACCTTTTTATTTTTCTTTTATTTTTATTCCCCTCCCCAAAGGTTAGTTCGTGCATTCTGGCACCATCAGCATACTCTACAAGATCCAAGGGCCCTCTACCTCCTCCTCCTCCGAGTCTTGTCCGGAACAAGAACAAAGGCAAAATGGGAGATACAAGCGCCAGAAAGGAGATTGAGATTCCTTAGGGTACCCCGGTTGCTAAGGAAACTAAAGCACAACTGGAACAAAAGCTGTTGAAATTCCAAGAAGAACTGGATCAGGTTCAGAATTTGACAAACCTATCATTTTCCCTCACCGCTCCTGACGTAAACACCCAAAATCCCGCACCTCAACAAAACACCCCGCAACTACAGATACAGCCCACTCATACCTGCAACATGTGCCACACTCCAAATAACACCCACTACTCATTCCCGAGCCACTGAAAACCACAAATGACCATCTCCACAACACTCCTATTTACGTGGATACTGTACCCCACTACGCCCAACCCATCTCAAACACATCTGAGTCTGATGACAAGGACTCCCTCATCAGGAACTTAGCAGCAGAGCTCAAGAAATTAACCAGCCGAGTTCAGGGCGTGGAAGGTAACAAAGGCATTGAAGGATTGAATTACGAGGACTTGTGCATTCAACCAGATGTTGAACTTCCAGAGGGGTACAAACCTCCCAAGTTCAAAATGTTTGATGGAGCAGGAGATCCCAAAGTCCACCCGAGGACCTATTGCGATAAGCTAGTAGAGGTCAGAAGAGATGAGAAGATCCGTACGAAGCTCTTCATGAGGAGCTTAAAGAGAGATGCACTATCCTGGTACATCAGTCAAGACCCCAAGAAATGGATGAGTTAGGTAGGTATGGCATCGGACTTCATGGATAGATTCCGGTTTAATACAGAGAACGCACAGATGTATTATACATACAGAATTTGAAGAAGAAACCCACCGAAACATTTCGCAAGTATGCTACTCGTTGGAGGTCAGAAGCTGCAAAGGTCAGGCCGACCCTAGAACTAGAAGAAGAGCAAATGAATAGATTCTTCGTCCAGGCTCAGGATCCCCAATATTATGAGAGGTTGATGTTGATCGAGGGTCAAAAGTTCTCTGATATCATCAAACTCAGAGAAAGAATCGAAGAGGGCATCAAGAATGGTATGGTTACAAATCTTGAAGCATTGCAAGCCACCAATAAGGCTTTACAAACTGGTGGCGCGTCCAAGAAGAAAGATGTAAGTGTCGTGATGGTCGCACAGGGAGCCAAATCACCACCAAAATACCACACTTACCCATCACCTACACTTACATATCAGCCTATCCCAAATTACCAAGCACCCGCGCCCTCCTATCCACCTCCCGTTTACCAGTCCTCTCCACCTCTCACATATTAACCCACCTCACCCAGATACTTTCAACCAGCACCTGTTTACCAAGCTTATAACGCTCAACCCTCTCACTATTAATCAACACCCACCCGTTAAAATTTTTCGAGACCCTGACCAAATTTTGACCGTAAACCTCCCAGCCAATACATAGCCATCACAGAACCAATTGACCAGTTATATGAAAGATTTAAAGCTGTTGGTTACGTCACTCCTATCCCAGCCAAAGCTCCAGAAAATCCCTCCCAGTGGGTCAACCCTAACAAGACCTGTGCGTATCACTCCGGCATGAAGGGACACACCCTTGACGAGTGTCGTTCATTGAAAGATAAGATTCAGACCCTGATCGACAATAAGGTCATTGTAGCAAAGAAGCCCGCTCCTAATGTTCATAACAACCCCCTGCCTGACCACAAAGGTGGAGACATTCATATGATCGAGATCGAGGACGATTGGGACCCCAAAGGGTCAATATGTTTGATTGCTGAAGGGGATGAACCAAAGAAGCCAGCGATTACCCTTAACCCAATTGTTGTGCAGAATCAGCCCTCCACAGTGACGAAGTAAATATGTCTATACCTCTTGAATTTGAAGCGCCTCCTTCTGCGAAGGTGTCCGGGCTAATAAAAGTTGAATTTGGGGTTCCAAAGGCGCCTAAACCCTTTGAAGTTGTTGTGCTACCACCAAGGGTACCTATTCCACTGGAAATGACTGAAATAACACCATTCCGCTCAAATGCCATACCATGGGATTACACTACCGAAGTTAGGAGGAAAGGAAAGACAAAGACAGGAGAAACGATTGCCGCACAAGGAACGACTAGAACAGGGAGGGTCTACACCCCAGAGCACCTAACCGAATCTGGTAGGCAAGCCTCGAGACATCCTATTGAGACAAGACCCGACGATCTTTGGAGGAAAATACTGGCTAAGGAGTACTCAGTCGCGGAACAGCTGAACAAAACACCAGCACAGATAGTTATCCTGGCTCTTCTGCAGAGTTCAGACGCTCACAAGAATGCCTTAATGAAGATACTGAGCGAAGCCTATGTGCCCAGCAATATAACTGGGGGCGAGATGGCGAATATGGTGGGGCAAGTGTTGGAGAGCCACAAAATAACCTTCCATGAAGACGAATTGCCACCAGAAGGTTTGGGCCACAACAAGGCACTGCACATCACCATGCAGTGCGAAGATTATTTCATCACCAGGTTTCTGATTCATGGGGGATCAAGCCTCAACATCTGTCCACTTGTAACTCTCAGAACTTTGGGGAAAGGCCTACACGAGATCAGAGACGGGGCTATCAATGTCAAAGCCTTCGATGGATCCCATAGATCTACTATTGGAGAAATTAGCCTGTGCTTGCAAATGGGACCAACATGGTTCGACGTCGACTTCCAAGTGATAAACGTCCCGGCATCCTACAACTTGTAGTTAGGACGCCCCTAGATCCACATTGCTGGAGCTGTAGCATCAACCCTGCATCAAGCGGTAAAGTTTGAATGGAACCACCAAGAGGTGATCATTCATGGTGATGGTAGTAACCCTATATATAGTCGTCAGACCATACCGATGATTGGATGCAGAAGGAAAATAGGCGGAGAAACATACCACCACATCGAAAGGGTCAACGCTGTAGATAAAGATAAATGGTGGGACAACAAGATCGAAAGTATTCTGAATTGGTGCGGGTATGAGCCTGGAAAGGGACTCGGTAAGAATCTCCGGGGATCACTAAACCCATAAAAATGAAGAAGCATGGAACTACATTTGGCTTAGGGTACGGTTATACTTGGGAAGAATTCCGGAGCTGGTTGCCACCATGGCGCGGTCACTACTATCCATTGGAGCTTCCGATACCCAGCCTGGAGCAAACCTTACAACCGGCAGATACTATATATGGGTCTTTAAAGATGAGGCGTTGGCAGTCATGAAGAATTTGTTCCTGGAGGATGATGACATGGACTGCTGTGTTCTTTTTGAGGAGGAAGGCCCTTCCATACAGGCCGTAAGCAGGGGAGGCCGCCTCAGCAACTGGTCAACTAGGACCGTCGAGCCCGGAGGGCTTTGGGGTAGCAAGGCTAAACAAAAGCAGCATGCATCACATTTTTAGTTTACTTTACTAGTTGATTTACTTTCCGCATTGTCTTTAATTTTGAAAAGAGCTCCGATGTTTCAAACAATTTTGAATTTAATCAAAGCATTTCAGTTTATCATATATATCTCGCTTATTATTTTCTCTATCATTTACTCAATTTTATACAACATTACTATTACTTATCTTGACGATGAACCAACCACTGTGACTTGCAACGAAACAACGCAACAAAAGAAAGACTCAGAAGAAGATGAAATACCTGAAGAGGTCGTCAGAGAGGTTGAAAATTTTGAGAATAGACCTAAGTCCAACCTGGAAGAAACTGAGGTCATTAATTTGGGAGATGCAGAGAACGTCAAAGAAACTCACATTAGTGTTCACTTGTCGCCATCAGAAAAGGAAAAGTATACAAAATTTTTAAAAGAATATGAGGACATATTCGCCTGGTCGTATGATGATATGACTGGTCTCAGCATGGCCATTGTAGCTCACAAACTGCCAACAGATCCAACCTGTCCGCCGGTAAAGAAGAAGCTCAGGAAGTTCAAGCCCGATATTAGTTTGAAAATCAAAGAAGAGGTTACTAAGCAAGTCAAAGCTAAGGTTTTCAAGGTGGTAGAATATCCGACATGGTTAGCCAACATCGTGCCGGTACCAAAGAAGGACGGGAAGGTTAGAATCTGTATCGACTACCGGGATCTCAACCGGGCCAGTCCCAAAGATGACTTCCCCTTGCCAAACATACACATTCTTATCGACAACTGCGCCAAGCATGAGTTGCAGTCTTTTGTTGATTGTTTCGCTGGGTATTATCAAATATGGATGGATAAGGAAGATGCAGAGAAAACGGCTTTCATCACGCCGTGGGGGATGTATTGTTACAAAATGATGCCATTTGGGTTGAAGAATGCTGGTGCCACCTATATGAGAGCCATGACTACTATTTTTCACGACGTGATACACAAGTAGATCGAGGTATTTGAACTATGCCTGATATGATTCCCGTTTAAGTGGGGATACGTAGGAAGCCCTATGGGTTCGGTCACTATTTAATAAAAAATTCCATTTCCCCCTATTATTGGAACTGGGGCAAAATTTTGAGGAGAACCCTCAAAATTCCGAAGATGGTCTTCAGCCGCTCATCGCCAATGATGTCACCTCAGTAAACTGGGGTAGAATTTTGAGGAGGACCCTCAAAATTCTGTAGTTGATTTTACATTCGTTCAGTGCAGCCGTTAGAAGTGCCAGCCCAGTAAACTGGGGTAGAATTTTGAGGGGGACCCTCAAAATTTCGGAGCTAGAGAGGTTGCAATGCTTTGAACTGCGTTGCAGTCGTTGGTTCATCTAAACAAAACTATTTTCTACTTACGTTATATTTGTTAAATCATGCATAACTATGATAGCTGCTGTTTAGCAATGCTACCCCAATAACACGCAATGCCGGAAGCCACGGGAAAGCGAACTAACCTTTCCCCTTACAAAACTTACGATTTTCTTTGGATGCATGCACCAAGTCACAAACATATTGCGCGTTCGCATTGAACCGCCGCGCCTATTCGCATTTGCTATCCGCATGCAATATCCCCCAGCAGCCACAATATCACAATCAGTTACCAGCAATCAGCTAAGAATCTTTTATTCCCATCTGCATTTTCTGCATTGCATAAGGCTACCTTTCTGCCTTTCGAGACTAAGCGTTGTCTCCATTTGCATTTTCCGCATTGCGTAAGTCTACCTTTCTGCCTTTCGAGACTAAGCGTTGTCTCCATCTGCATTTCCTGTATTGCATAAGGCTACCTTTCTGCCTTCCGAGACTAAGCGTTGTCTCCATCTGCATTTTCTGTATTGCATAAGGCTACCTTTCTGCCTTCCGAGACTAAGCGTTTTCTCCACCTGCATTTCCTGTATTGCATAAGGCTACCTTTCTGCCTTCTGAGGTTAAGCTCTACCTCCACTTGCATGGCTGAAATATCGCCACTTTCATTTACGTCTTGCAATCGGCTGAAACATCGCCATTTACATTTTTCGCACCGGTTGAAACATCACCATTTACATTTTTTCGCATCGGCTGAAACATCGCCATTTACATTTTTTGCATCGGCTGAAATATCGCCAAACTTTATTTAAATACTTTATCGGCTGAAATATCGCCGTTTTACTTTTTACATCGACTAAAACATCACTTGCTTTATTTAAAGTTCTGTCAGCTGAAATATCGCCAAACCATATTTAAAGTTCTGTCGGCTGAAATATCGCCATTTACATTTTTTGCACCAGCTGAAATATTGCCAAACTACTATTTAAATTCTCTGTCGGCTGAAATATCTCCATTCACATTTTTTCGCACCGGCTGAAATATCACCAAACTGTATTTAAATTCTTGTCGGCTGAAATATCGCCATTTACATTTTTTGCATCGGCTGAAATACTGCCAAATCTTGCATTTCATGGGTTGAAATATCGCCAAACTGTCCAAAGGCATCATCGTTCGGAGGCATCATCTTCATAGCCCAAGAACACCATGCCATAGCCCGAGGATCCCACTTTATATCTTGCACATCATTATTCAAAGGCATCATGGTTTGGAGGCACCATTATCATGGCCCGAGAACGTCATTTCATAGCCTGCGAATCCTTTAATTTTGCGCTTCATGGCCCGGAACATCATGGTCTGAGGACGTCATCCTAACCGTTCGAGGACAACATTCATGGTCCAATGAGAACTTGCATCACGTTTAAGTTTATGCACGATATACGTCTATATTGCTCACTTGCAGGTATACCAGCTAGCAATGGTCGTCTCAGCGGGAGCGACCCCGTTCCGGTTCTTGCAGCCGATCAACTTCAAGATACCTCTTGCTTCCCCCAAACATCGTGCCCATCTTTTTCAAATCGCCATCGACATGTTCCGTCAATGGTTCTTGAACTACATACGGCTTGATTCCTCTAAAACCAGGGATATATAGGTATCTCATAAACCAGAGCTCGATAAAACTCTTTTCAAACCACCACTTTCAGTCAAAATTGGCCATCATATCTTTACCTGACAACTCTTTCATCCTTCCCGGGTAAAGAGGGGCAGCTATTGATACCCATTTTTTCATAAGTATTTTTATACCCAAATATTTCTAAAATAACATATTGGTGCATATATAAGCACATCCAAGAGTTTTGACATTTTTAATGATTTTTAAACCAATTTATTGCCTATTTTTACACAACAAAATCCAATAATTATTCCCAAAATTATCATTTTGGTGAATAATTCATTTTATTTTCACATTTACACCTAAATATAATTAAAGTACTTTTCGCATATTTTTTACGAATTTGTTTGGTATTTTAAAGCTAAGTTGCATATAATTGCAATTGTAGCCTATATTGTAATTTATGACATTTTATGTTTATAAAATTAATCCCAGTATTTTTTAATTAATATTTATATAATACTTATTTACCCAGTACATTTAATTTGTTTTTAAAATCAGTATTACTATTTTTATATAAAATTAAAAGGGGAAAATTAGCTATTTACGATTTGGCCTTTATTACATTTCAATTATAGCCAATTTGGCACGCCATTTCAGCCCCAATTTAAAATCCAATTACCCAGCCCAATTAACATGCCTACCCGACCTAGTACATGTTGAACCGACCCAACCCATATCCCTTTTAAATCTCGGCCATTGATCATTTAGATCAACGACCACCGTTACATCTTACCTTTTTTAATTCACACAACCGCCTAACCCTATCCCATTTTCCCAATCCTCCGCCCTCAAACGCTCTCATCTCTCGAGCTCTCTCAAAACCCTAGCCGTCGCCTCCCATCAAAACCCTAATCCATGGCTCCCCAGACTCATCGGAGCCCTACACCGGCCTCCCATGGCTTCTATGGTCTCATCTCTAAGGTCCTATGACCAGATCTTGAAAAGGTCTCGACCAAGCTTTGCTCGATAGCTGTTCTTCAATCATCTTCAACCTCTGTCCGGCCAGCCATGGCCATTCGAGTTCGATCTTCGACTTCTCTGCTCAGATCAATAGTTTCCAAAGCCTATCTCGTCTCTTGGGTTTCTTACAAAACCCTAATCTCTGAGGTTCCTTCGATTTACATTAGATCTATTCTGGATCTATGTGTGTGTGAACCTTCTATGCATTTTTGTCAAAGATTCTTTAATGTTTGCTTTCATAAACTCTATTTTTCTCAACTAGGGTTTCATGTTATTTTATCTCGAACATCTCTTCTCTGAATCTCGACATGTTTTTACTGTGTTTGTTTGTATTATCTTCTATCTGAACTTGCATGTTGAAAACCCTAATTTTCTTGGGGATTTTGTTTGAGTTTCCTGGTCTGTTTGTTAGTAGTTGTTTGATTCACCTTATTTTTATCTGAATTAGCATGTTAAAAGCCATAATGTTGGGATCTTGTTTGAGTTTCTTTTTGTTATTCACTTGATTTTCCCTCTCCTATATCTGATTTAGCATGAGTGAAAACCCTAATTTTGGGGCTTATCCGGGATTCTAAACCTGTTTTGTTTGTTTGACTTCTCATCTCCTCTAAACTCCTTTGATTCTCAAAAACCCTAGTTTCTTTGGGGACTATTCAATCTTTTTGTTTGTGCAACTCGTTTGTTGAAATTGCAGTGTGCTTCCATTCTCTTGACTATTTTTTGTTTCTGAGTTCTTTGCATGCTTCTAAATCTTTTCTCTATTGTTAAGCACTGAAACTTGAGTATCATGCCTTTTAGTTACTGCTACATGCTATTATTTTGCCACAACTTAACTTCACGTGCCTATTACTTGTGCATTCATGTATATATATATTGAGTTCTTTCTGTAACTTGTGAGTAATTTTCAAAAAAAACTTTTCCGTAGTAAAATTCTGATTTTACTCGCCCGTTAAGGGGTAATTGATTCTTTTCCTTTGATTGGCCTCCCTGAATCTTTCCAAAAAATAATTTTACACCTTGTACTTAGACTTAATTGCCCATTATATTACCTTACTGCTTCTTTTATGGCAACAACCATTCTATTTACAAGGTTCATTCTCCCTTTCCTTATTTAAAACCTATTAGCATCCGTTTGAATAAAAATCCCCTAATTGAAGGGGAATCTTATACTAATTTGATTTTGATTTGTATCCATGCCATATTTGTGTTAGACTTGTACTTGTTACCTTATTTCTCTACACGTTTTCAACGTTATAAATACTCTCCTCCCTTTTCTTTGAGAGAAAAACACAGAACACAATCTGAGTTCACAATTCACTCTCACTTAAACTCTCTCTTTCTGATACTTGCACTGCTGTGGACTTTGTTTACTTTCTTCTGCACTCCTTTGCTTCTCTACTGGTATGTCTCGATTAGTTTACATGCCTCAACAACAATGTGTTTAGTTCTGCCTATTTGCTTCAAGCATATTGTCGGTTTCCCCTTTCTTTTATAGTTCAGTATCTAAAATTATGTATGCAATCAGTTGTTTGTCAAGAATTTGATACTTTATGAATCCCCTTACCCTTTACCCTTTGTATGTGAGTTATGGTTCAAGACATAACATCACTCCAATTTGCTGTTTATGATCCTGAACTGGATTCTTTGAATCCCAAACTCAATCAATGCCCATTACCTTTTCCCCTTTTATGTGTCTGAGCCCTGGACTGGGGTCTGATAGTGTCCTAATTACTATCTAGACTTTGGTCTGACCTTCAAAAGGTCTGCTCCTAACTTGTTCAACCAAACAAGTGGTCAAGGGTGTGCCAGCCTACTTTGTGGCTAGGTATGACCACCACCTGCCATGGCTCCCCAATTCCCCTTTCACTTTGCACTTACTCTTAGCTATAAGTTCTGCCCCTCTCTTACAAGCCATGCTTTGGGACCCCTGAGCTCTCTTTGAACTTGGATGCATGAGAGTTGGCTCTTCCACACTGCACTATTCTAATTTTGATAGTATCCTGGGTTTAAGCAATGCCTGGAATCCCTGAGATTCCTTGGAACTTTGAAACACCATGGATAAAGAGAAGGCTTCGGAAATCTAGATCCCGAAAGTGGCTCAATCGCATGATATTAGACATTAAGGTTGAATTAGGCTGCTCGGATCTAACTGTTAGCTTTTGGTGTATCTTTTAATTTCCAGTTTGATTCATTGGGTTGTAATAATTTTGTATGAAACTCGAGGAGTATAGTAAAATGGTGTTGGAGGTGTCTTTACTTTTCTTGCATCCAAGGGGTAGAAATCATGAGTTAGTATTTTTATTTTTTTTATCAAACTAGAAATCCTGCCTATAGGGTCTTTAATACTGATTCAATCACATAGAGACCATGCCTATAGGATCTAACGCTTAACTTTACCGCAAAATCACCTAGAAAGCATGTCTATAGAATTTAACATTCATGTCCTGTAATGACACATATAGAGATCATGTCTATAGGCTCTTGTATTTCTACATATACAAATGTCATTAGGCAAACCATTTATAGGCTTAATTACAAAGTTGCATATAAACATCATGTGTATAAGACTCCTATTAATGTCATGAAAGGATGTTAAAATCAGTAAACGTATAGAAAGCATGCCTATAGGAAACCTCGTCTTTAATAGCATCATTTGTTCTTAAGCAGTATCGATTGCTGGAACTTGTGTCTTTACTAAAAATGGTAATTTTCTACTTCTGAAACCCGCTAAAATTGGTAAACCTTTTTCTATAACCAATTTGTACTCCCCCGAGACTCGTAAACCTTTTAATCAGTCTACATTTTTTCTGAAACAACTGGTAACTCTTTTCTAAAATCGGTTTGCATCTTTTCTCTTTGTTTAAACTGATAACTCTTTTTCTAAAATCAACTTGCATCTTTTCTGAAACTACTGGTAACTCTTTGCATCTTTTTCCTGAAATTAATAGGTCCTATGCCTAGGTTTTTTTTTATTTTTTTTTGTTTCAACTTATAAACAAAAGGTTGGCTAATTAATGAATTGCGTCAGTCCCTGACAACTGTATCCGAGTTGCCTAATGCAGCCTTTCTGTTTAAATACATGTGTTGAACCAGTCCTCTCGCTGTTTAATTTAAATCTAAGACCAAATCAATATTTGTCAAGGCATGCTAAACTAAATGATTATTTGACTTCTGGGGTTAATTTGAGCCTTGTATGCTTGTTTGTTCTTCCCTTTTACTTGATACTTGTTTTGAATGTCGAGCTAGAATTTTACCCTTTAAACTCCACAAAGGCCCCATCCCTTTCTTCCCCTTTTGGATTAGAAGTCCTAATATCCGGGACAAATAGGATTGGGACGGGTAATAGCATGCGATAAGTAAACGATACCGTTCCGCGCTTTAATACCTTAACGGGGTGGGAAGGGTAGACATGGAGATGATGATTACACGATAACACTCCGCGTACAACTGAGTACCAGTGTTGTGCGAAGGATCCATATAATGTATAAACCTAGGACCCCTTTCTCCTTCTTTATTAGTTTAACAAAATTTTCTGAATCTTTAAAGCTATTGCATTTTCAATTTTTGCTTCTCGCATGATCTTTCGGATTATTTACACTAAGTACTTGACCTTTTCCTCTACTTGCACGTTTTTATTTTACAAAAAAATTGCTCCTTTAAAATTCAACACTTCTTTTAACCTTTTGTGCTTTGTGTACTTGTTTATTTACATTTACATCTAAAGTCACAATTGTACCACGGCCGGGAACCATACTAGTGGATTTTGAGGGGTGCCTAACACCTTCCCCTCGAGATAATTTCAAGCCCTTACCCAAAGCTCTGGTTTGCATCTCTAATTCTTTTAAAAGTGTCCTAATGCACTATAATCATTAGGTTGCGACTCTCCAAACTCTCAAAAAACCCAATTCCTAAAGTGGAAAAAGAGTTGTCTTCCCGAATGTCGTGAACCCGATTCCGCTTTAGGAAAAAAAAGGGGGCGTCGACGGTCACCGCCACCGACGATCATTTGTATGGTGGGTGCTGGAGAGGGTGGCTTTGGAGGTCCTTGGGATCGATTGCGTCCTCTGGCAAAATTAGCCCTTCCTTTATCGCTGAGCAGATCCTTCAGGTTTCCCTGGTTCAGCATTCTGACCACTTCCTGTCGTAGACCTATGCAATCTTCGGTCTTGTGTCCCCTTTCCTGATGGAATTTGCATAGGACGTTCGACCTCCTTGCACTAGGATTTGATTTCATTTTTTGTGTCCATTGCACCTTCGTTCCCAGCTTCTCCAGTGCATATACTATTTCTGAAGATGAGACACAAAGGTTATGAGCAGATAATAATGGAGGCATGCCTCTTTCATTTCGAAGCGGGGCGGTATGTCGCTGCACCACATCTGGATGTCTGGGAGGAGGCGGATTTGGGGCTCTGATGTAAAGTTGATGCCTTTCTCTGCTGAATCATGGGTGTGGTTCCCGTCGCCCATCGTTATGTCGATCCCTCCTTACCTCTGATTGTACTGATGTCAGTCGTTAGGTTGGACCATTAAGATCGTCTTCATCCGCTCTTACTTCTGCGCAGTAGGCATTGTGAATCTCTTCCCACGTGGTGGGGGATACTTCATGAGTCAGTTGAGCAACTTCTTGGTTGCTTTTGACCCATCTCTGTTCAACCCATTTTGGAAAGCAGTGATCACCATTCCTTCCAATACGTTCGGCAAACTCATTCTTACCCTGTTGAATCGGGACAGGAAGTCCCTGAGTTCTTCACCTGTTATCTGCCTGATTGCGAAGATACCGTTGACCCTCGCTTCAACCTTCTTTGCTCCTGCATGAGCAGTGGCAAACTTATCCGCCATCTCTTCGAACGTCGATATCGATCTGGCTGGTAGCTGAGAGTACCATGTTAGCTCTCCTCCTTCAAAGTTTCACCAAACTTTTTCAGCATCATGGACGACACATGTTCTTTCGATAAGTCGTTGCCTTTTACAACAGTTATATAATGGATCAGATGGTCTTCTGGATCCGTGGTCCCGTCGTATATTCTCAAGTACGGGGGCATCTTGAGGGTTTTAGGGATTGGGTGAGGAGCATCTTCCTCGCTATATGGTTGCTCGACGAACCTTCCCACGTCGCGTTTCGGCAGTAGCTTAGGGGCGCCAGGTATTTTGTCTACCCTTTCCTGGTGCTCCTTCATTTGATCACGAAGCGCTTTATTCTCGTTCTCCATTTCTTCCATTTTCTTAAGAATGGTCGCGAGGGCATTATCGCTTGCGTCGATATCGATGTGGGTGCTGCTTGTCCGTGTAACATTTGGCACACCGAGACAGTAGTGATTTTCGCGTTGATGAATCTTTAAGATTTCCCTGAGATGGTTTCTCGAGCATGCCACTTAGAGTGTTCGTCAAACATTCCTCTAGTAGCTTTTTGACTACTGGGGGCATTTCCTTTGCTGCGGACGTGGAAGCCCCTCTTTCATGCAAGATCTTTAGATCTTCGAGTGAGGAGGGTGAGATCTCCTCCTCCAGAACACTAATTGGTGTTACATTCGCGATATTTTCTCTACCGGCCTCGTTGATGGGGCCTATGATGTTGGTTGAGACATCTGCTATCATTTTCAGCCTTGATTCTTTATATGCCATTTGTTGGTTTCTATGGCATTTGAAGGACATTGATTGTTGTTCTTGATATCCTAGATGTGAACTATGATTTCGACTACCGAAATCCCCACAGGCGGCGCCAAATTATTTGACTCAAAAGTTGTTGAACACTTTTTAAGCAAATCAATCAATATAGATGAAGGGAAAAATCGTAATCGAAGATAATAGACTCTAGGATGATCTTTGTAATTGATTCGTGTAGCAATAATATAAATCGGAGGGAGGGAGAAAATGATAATCTTAGAGAAACGGGAGAGATAATGTTAGAGAGACAATATTATAGAGATATCAATAGTGAATCGAATGCCTTTTACATTGCCCAGACCCTCTTTATATAGCAAAGGGTCTTTATTTAAATATTTAAGAAATAAAAATAAAGTACACGCTGTAGAGGGGCCGACGTGGTCATGGGGTCGTCCCTCGCATTGTTCTCAAGTCGTCCTTTTAACCAAACTCACATATGTACAGACGGTCGTGCTGGCTTAGGGGTATGATCAGTCAAATTCGACCCCATACATATTCATCAGACATACTAACATGCATCAAACTAGGAAAAAAAGTATTATTTCTAAAACACCCTAATGATTCAACGTCAAAATTATCATAGCGGGCTAACATACCTAAAAAATCTTATGCGTTCGATGTAAAATAATCTTTTCCTTAACTATTATAAAACAATAAAAGAAGGAGAAGAGTATTGCAGATAAAAGTAGAGAGAGAATTTTTATTGATTTTGGATCAATTCCAATAGAATAGAACCCCTCTATTTATAGGGGAAAGTGACTTAGCCACCAAGTAATAAACCCTAAAATCTCTCTAAATATAGACATTTATCATAAGTAAAATTCTATTTATAACACTACCCTTTGAATGTCTTTTCAATAGATAATTAATGTGCCTCATTAAAACCTTAACTAAAATAAAATTCAGTAGGAAAAAGATTCTAGAGAAGAAAAAGAGTACACATATCTAACAATACGCCTTTTGGTTGCCTCGTTAAAAACCTTACAAGGAAAACCCAGTGGGACAAAACTTTGTAAGGGAAAAAGAGTACAACGCGTATTAACTCCATCTGATAAGAGCATCAATTCACATCTTTAAGCATTTGTATTTCAATCTTGTGCACCATCTTGAAAAGATTTTTGGTAGAGATTTGATGAACAAATCAGGCATATTAACTTGAATAAATATATTATACCTTGAAATCATCATTCTTGATAGAGATAAATTGTCTTCATATGATTTTGTTGAAATCGTCAGCTCAGTATCTTCACATAGAGGTAAAAACTCTTGCTATCATATTATCATGCATATAGTTATAGTAAGATATATTTGTGCACAAATTATACTGAGGATGTAGTACTTCATGACCATGAATTCTATATGTTTTAAGCAATTTAAATCCTTCAGGGATTGTTAAGTCATATAAGCCATAAAATAGACTTTAGATGCATATCAAGTTTTTATTTCATGCTAGACATATAAGATATCGAAAACTGATTGCACATACTATTGATTTTATACTTTCAAGTGTTTGAACTACATATTCAAAACTACATGTCTTTCATATGAAATCAATTTTATTTGAACTGTGTCTCTTCTATTTGGCCAATATTTTTGTGTCTGTATTCGACAGACTTAAAATTCTCATCTATACTTAGCGCTTTCATATATGTCGTCGGCGAATATTTTATATTGGTTCCACTCTTCTTTTTCCTTAAAGACATAACATAGAGATCTCCTCATTTATATTTTCAGGTACCTGAATCTCTCATGAGATTTTATGAAGTGTTATGTCATGTGATCTTCTAGATCACTTACCTCCTTTGTTGTCATCATTTAGATCATCTACTCATCTTCTTTATCAAGAAGTTTATTTGGCACCGATTTGTCTATAAGCTTCAAACGTACCATAGACTTTGTCCTTCTAGGACTTAATAGGAGCATTTGCAATGAGAATATAGTTACTTTTTTTAGGTCAGCAAATGTGTATGGCATGCTTTGCAATATATTGCACATGAATTATCTTTTTTATGAACCTCAAGTTCATATTATCTTATTCAAGGATCTAGATGTACAAATGATAATTCATTCCACGTAACTTTTTCTCAATTGTTTATCATGTCTCCCTCTCATGTTAGAAAAACTAACTTTCTTTCTTAATTTTGGAAACACACTTTTGTGTATTATGATGTTAATCAAAATATACACCGCACATCAATAATAATAAGATGAAATTAGTTGATTCCAGACCCAGGACCACTTGTGAGGGAAGAATGTAATATACTTTCGTATATAACCTATATCAAACTAATATAGATAACTTTGTTCTCATAATTAATAGTTTAACTATTAAGTGGAGGCACTCAATAAATTATTTTGCTAAACCAATTGTGATGTAAACCAACTTATCAAGATGAACTTCTTGAATAGAAAATCTGGAAATTATGCTCGAAATTAAATTATTGAGCAAGTTACCTTGCAAAATACTATGTTGCGGGTTATTAATAATCTCACATGTAACCATCTCATATATGCATCTTATGTGGTATACATGGCAGGTGAATGAGCCCATATTTACCTTTGATATTTCCAACATTCATGGGATTCAATCCCAATTTTAGTTGGTCAATTAATTAATGAGAACAAGCAATATAAGAGAATTCGTACAAAACTTTCTAGATCTTTAATATTTACCCATGTGAATTCTCAACTGAATAAATTATCAATATTGATAAAAATTTTTTACACCATGACGTGTGCAATTATCAATAAACTTCAAGTTTATTATGATATGAGTTTTTATATCAATAAACTTCTCTTTATTATGGCATTCTTTTGTTTGTGTAGTACAAACTGGAGAATAAAGCGGGTAGCTTTTCATATACATATTATCCCGCTACAAGTTATAGAAATAGAAGATATTAAATCTTCCCTTTATTTAGAGTCTCAATATAATCAACCTCTTTCGCGTATACTTTGGAAACTGAATACATTTCTTTGAGACTTACTACAACACAATACCTTATTGGTAATCAATTGTATTTCTCCAAAATAGTATAATTGGCTCTTCTAGAGTTCTGAATTAATTTTGTACTACCACATATTCATCAACATCCATATGATGAATATCTCATTTAAAGAGAAAGTTATACCATTATGGTTATTGTCAAAATTATATACAAGATATGTTTCCTGCATTAATGATATTGTTTAATAATTACATTACCAAAATATTTTAGCATGCAATAGGTGCATGACCAATGACCATTCATGCCATAATAATAACATTATTTTCTTATATCATCTCAAACCTCCTTCTAGAGGTGAGTGTAGTATATTCATTACTACTAGCGCATTCATATTCTTCCAATAATGAATATGTATTCATAAACCAGATGTTGTCACATTCGCATCATGAATGGACTATAAGCATTTATATGTGCTTTACAAAATCTCATGTCAAACCGATGATAAATATTACTTTCACAAAGTGAAGGATTATTTTGAGAATCCTTATTGCTCTCGCTACCACAATTATGATGATTATAATTTTATCTATTGCCACGTCCACATCCATTGATACATTAATAGTAATAATTTTATCTTCTTTCAGACTTATCACATATTGCTAACACATTCTCTTAATGGAATGAGAATGAAGCAAATCCAATAGGACGAGTTTCCACTTTTTGTGCTCATAATCATACATGAACTTGATCATGGCAAGACATAGAAAATTTTCCACTTCGGGTGGTTATAATTTCTTACAAACTCTATTAGAGTTAAAATCAAGATTTATTGTCTTTGCTTGTATTTAAAATCAAATTATAGAATGTCAAGAATCTAAAAGAGAAAAATAAAGTAAGATACTTACCTTAAATTAAAAATTTAATCATGAAGGAAGTTCATGGAACAATTGACAATCATTTTGCTCAATCCCAAAGCTTCTACCCAATTAATTAGAGTCTCGTACTGATAACGTGTTATAAAACAATAAAAGAAGGAGAAAAGAATTGCAGAGAAAAATAGAGAGAGAGAATTCTTATTGATTTTGGATCAATTACAATATAATAGAACCTCTCTATTTATAGGGAAAAATCAACTTAGCCACCAAGTAATAAACCTTAAGACTCTCTAAATATAGACATTCACCATATAGAATTCTATTTATAACATTAACTTAAATATTTCTTATTGTCTGGTAACATGAACTCGAACTTAAAATGTTCATTATGTTCATTCTCTTGTTAAACATAAAAATAAAGACGAACAAAGAAAACAAAATTACAAATTATTACACTTCAAAGATAAAATAAAAGAAACAAAACTTAATATACCATATTTATAGCAATCCTTATTCCTTACGCCCCAAGTCTCGACATCCAAGATTATATATATCATCTCACCCCAATGAACACAACAAAATCTGAAAAGTGAGCGCACACATATTCGTAAAATAGCATATAAAAATTTATACACTTTTTCGACTATTTAATGTAAATAGTTTTTGGCGCGAGCTAAAACTGGAAAAAAAACCTAATAATTAAATTGGTAAAATTCAAAAATAGCGTGGTAATTGAAAAACAACAACAGTTTCAAAAGTAATCAAAATTTAGCTACTTTTTATATAAAGATAAATATGAATGAAAACAATATTTAAAATCCGGAAAATATTCCAGCATAATATACAGGAGTTCGAATTTTTTACATGTAAACTTCTAGCATAATATACTAGAGTTTCAGCATGATATACTGATGTTCCAGCATAATATGCTGGAAGTTCATACATATGTGCTCCAATCTCTAGTATATTATGCTGGAGATTTTTGTGTACTGGAGTTCCAGCATAATATGCTGGAAGGTCATACGCAGTTGCTCCAATCTCCAGTATATTATGTTGGATCTTTGTGTGTGCTGGAGTTCCAGCATAATATGCTAGAAGTTCATACACAGATGCACCAATCTCCAGTATATTATACTGGAACTTTTCAAGTTGAAGCAAAATAGTAGCTATTTTTCAATAATTTTATAAACGCTAGCTATTTTTTAATTAGCAGTATGATAACTAGCTAGCCCATGCTAGTTAAGACAAGCCCGCCTAATTCATAGCTTCTAAGAAGGAACGATAACCTAGACTTGCCTATATGATATAACAAAATGCAACTGAAAATCACATGATTGGGTAATTAATAGACATAGTTCAACAATAGAAAAAACAAAATGATAGAGTTCAACAAGCTATGTTTTGAACTCAATGCACCATTACACCTTCAATTTTACAAACTAGACATCTCGCAGGCCCCTTTGTATATTAGATGATGAGTGTTTTTATTAGCTTTTGTTAGGCGTGTCATTGTGTAGTAGTAATTACTAATTATAATTAACTTCAATATGGTACCAATTATTCTATAATAACTCTCATTCTCATATATACTGATGCTGAAATGTCCCGGGGGAGATCAATTAGCATGGTTTTCTAATGTTGGTTGTGTGTATCTCCTCAAACCTTATTAGCTAGACCGTTTATAGCTTGTAAGTACTTTTATTTTCTCCCAAAAGTACTTTTTTCCCCCACAACTTAAGGTATTTCGCCAAGCTTGTTTTAGGAAAAAAGTGTTTTGGGGAAGAAGTGGAAGCAGTTCATGAAAAACAGAAAAAAGTTACTCTATCACAAAAGTAGAACCAAGAGCAACTTTGACCTTTTCTCTTACCGAGAATACATTAACAAAATATAGTATATACCAATAACCTTACTTATTTTAAACCTAATACTTAAGATATTAATGTATAAATATTTTTTCTCTTATTTTTAGGATATCTTTATAATATATAGTGACTTTAGGGGTGAATACTCTTAATTTTTGCTGAATGATTTTTAATAGATTTACGTCAAATTTAAAAAATTAAAGTACTTTTTAATTTTATTTCCATATTTTACTTAAATAAATGAAAAGAATTAATTATTATATTTAATAATAAAATTTTAAGATTATTTATTACTTATAATATTAGTAACTATTGAGTAAATCTATTCATGTCCTTATTCGTAATTTGATACTTAAAAGCATTTTTTGAAAAAGTTGGCCAAAAGCAAATTATTGCTCGAAAGTGATTTTCAGAGTGACTAGGTAAACACGCAAACTGCTTCTCTCCAAAAGTACTTTTGTGTACGGATAAAATCAGAGGTAGAATTTTTTTGATCTCCCGATGAGAAAACGAAGGGGAAGCACGGATCGGCATGATTATAATCGAGGCCGTAATCGAGGCCAGGAACTCCTTGTATCGAGACCCAGGAAGAACGAAGGATGTATCTGAGATCGGACATGGCAAAGTGACGTACCCCAGACGGACATGGCTTATGGACCTCAAAGATGCGATGAACAGTTATGCGTGACGGATGGGGTGCCGTAATTTTCTCCCTCAACTGGATTTTGCGGCCCGAATCTCGTTTGGTATCAATTATAGATCATCAGTTACCAAAAAAAAATATTTTTTTTTAACCTTTTTTAGAATTGTACTAAGACTGAAATTCTCCTACTATATAAAGAGAAAGTTTTTTTTTTCTAACACATGGTAATACACATTTTAAAGTAATAAAAGTCTACTTTTGTCTTCTAGATATTGTTAAAGGTATTATTTATCGTTCTTTTCCTCGCTCGCGACTGAGTTCGTACTGAGGGTCCAATCGAGGACGAGTTCCACTGCTCAACATTAAGATCAGGCTTGGCCACTACATTGCGATTGGTTTGATCGTTTATCTTGTCTTCGATTCGTTTATCCGTTATTCTTGTTTATTCATATTGAATTAAACCACGTATCCTTTAAATTACATATAAGTTTAATTGTTACTCATTTTGGGGTAAACAACGTTTTTCAAAAGTTTTGGAAAAACACTTTTCAAAAAGCTCATTTTTCTAGCTTGGCCAAACAAGCTACTAGCCTTGTTAATTAAGCGAACTAACATATATCTGCATAAGTACGGTATTTGTTGACATACTAAGGCTAAGATTTTTTGGGGCCAAAAGTATTTTTTTTTTCAAAAGTTGAGGTGTTTGGCTTTTGAAGAGAAGCATAAGCAATCTTGGAGAAGCAGAAAGTAGATTATCTCCAAAAGCATGTTTTTTGAAAAGTACTTTTTAGAAAAATAAACTTAGAAATAGTTTTTAAAAGCTTGACCAAGCACTAATTGCTACTCACAAGTTCTTTTGAAATTAATTAGTCAAACACAAACTGCTTATCACCAAAAATACTTATGAGAAAATCACTTTTGAAATTTTTTTTTATCAAAATACGCTGCTTGGCCAAACATGCTATAAAAGAGAGGAACATTGAATGATAAAAGAAGGGCAAAATACATAAAGATCTTATTAAACTTGTCTAAAAAATAAGTTTGAATGCTTTAACTAAACATGTATCCTTTTACCCTCTAAACACATTGCAAATGAATTTTGTTCCACCCTCCATGATCCCAGATTAGTTAAAGACTAACGAGTGTGAGCCACACTCTTTTTGGTGATCATGTCATTAATGAACTCAAACCCTTTTAATGATCCATTCCATTACTTAAAACCCCGCACAATTAAATATCCGACCCGCTATCATTTATTTTTTACCCTAGGATGAATTACCCGACCTCATTTCTCTCTAAACAAAATGAGAATAAGGCTGATGAAGTCAAAACCTTTTGTCGATTTCTCCTAAAATCTTGTCAATCAGGGTGTAGATACTGAAGATCATTGGCTTCTCTAGTAGGTTCTTCTTGTTTTCTTCAATCTTTTTTTGACTTTGAAGTGTAACAAAATATTTACAGACATTTTTCTTGTTTACTGATTTCAGTTCGAAGCAATGGCTTTTGAGCTCGTTACACCGAGGATGTTTCATTAGGTCAGTTACAACAGTATCCTATCAACTACGAAGGAGGTATTATGACAGAGTACTATGATATTTATGTTGACAGATTTTCGTATTTTGAGTTTGTAGACTATGTGAATGTACCTATGAGCTCTGCAGTGGTGACTGGAGAAATTGGACACAAACCAAGAACATGTGTGAAATGAAAAGGTAAAGAAGCTATCACCTCAAGGAATCTTCAATATATTCAAGCTAAGAAAAAAATGGAGACAAGGTTAGAGGCATATAAAAGAGTTCGTTTGAGCCAAAAAAGTTCATCAGGACCACAATCAACTGCCCAGTAGATATTAGAACTTCAGTGTTTTTGTTTGCCTTTTGGCAGTTGGTATATGTAAAGACAATATGAATTATGTTTTGGTATATAACTATATTCAGCAGTGACTGAAAGTTTTTAAGTATTATGTCAGCAATGACTATTGATTTTTAGGTCTATTTACTGAAAATGACATGCAACAATGACTACAATTTTGTTAAGTCTGTTTTTGTATTTTTCTGTTAAGTCTGTTTTCTGCAACATGCATCAGCTACTACAAATTTGTAGGTCTGTTTACTAGAAATGATATGCAACAATGACTGCAATTTTGTTAAGTCATTTTTTCTGTTTAAGTCTAATGCAAAGTTGTTAATATGTTTTCTGCATAAATATGTTGATAATATGTAGCAGTGACAGTAAAGTTGTTGATATGTTTTTCTGCATAATTATATTGTTAATATGCAGCAGTGACTGCATATTTCTAAGTCAATATAAAGCCTGCATTTGTAACAGACATATATATGTTGTACCCGCATATTTAAATCACGCAGAAAATAGGTAAACAAGTCCTATTCCCTCAAGTCAAAGTTAACCACGACACTTACCTCACTTCGCAAATAAATTTAAGATTCCAATAAACCCTTATGCTGAAACATGTCAAAACAATCTGGAATGACCTAAATTTTTGCATGCAAGTCCGAAATAACATAACAGAGCTATTCCAACTTTTGGAATCGAAATTCGAGCTTGATATCAATAAAATTCAATTTTTGGTCAAACTTTGAAATCTTAAGCTTTCAAACTTCAAACTTTCAACAGTTGGCGATAACTCAAGCTACGGACTTCCAAATTAAATTCCAGGCATACGCCCAAGTCCCAAATCACGATACTGACTTACCGAAACTATCAAAATATTGATCCGAGTTCGTTTGCCCAAAACATTGACCAAAGTCAACTCAAATGAGTTTTAAAGCTCTATTTCACATTTTTATCAATTTTTTGTTGAAAAGTTTTTCGAAAAAAATATACGGACTGTGCACGCAAGTTGAAGAATGCTGAATTGTGATATTCGAGGTCTTAGAACACAGAAATAAATGTTTAAAATTAAAGATGACATATTAGGTCATCACATTCTCCACCTCTAAAACAAACGTTTGTCCTCGAATAGAATTAGAAAAATTACCCATGCTGGTGAACATGTGCGGATATCTACTCCACATGTCCGACTCGGACTCCCTGTTAGCTACCTTGATCGGCTGACCTCTCCGTTGCACCTGAACTGAAGGATAACTTTTAGAATACAACTGTCGGACCTATCGGATAGGATAGTTACTGACTCCTCCCAATAAGTCAAATATTTGTCCAGTTGGACCGAGCTAAAATCTAACACATGGGACAGATCACCCTGATATTTTTGGAGCAATGATACATGGAACACCGGATGAACTACTGATAAACTAGGTGGTAGTGCAAGCTATATGCTACTTTACTCACCCTTTCAATAATTTCAAAGGGTCCGATATGCCTAGGGCTCAACTTGCCCTTCTTTCCGAACCTCATTACACCCTTCATAGGTGAAACCCTAGCAATACTCTTTCTTATGCCAGGAATGCAACATCACAAACTTTACGGTCAGCATAACTCTTTCTAGACTGAGATGTGAGAAGCCGATCCTGAATAATTTTGACCTTATCCAAGGCATCCTTTACCAAATTGGTACCCAACAATCAAGCCTCTCCCGGTCAAACCAGCCAACTGGCGAATGACATCCCCTCGTGTATAATGCTTCATACGGATTCATCTGAATGCTCGACTGGTAGTTGTTATTATAAGCAAACTCTACAAGCGACAAGAATTGATCCCAAGAACCACCAAAATCCATAACACAAGTGTTGAGCATATCTTCTTATATTTGTATAGTGCACTCCGATTGTCCGTCCGTTTGAGGATGAAATACTATACTCAACTCAACCTGTGTGCCTAACTCATGTTGCACAACCCTCCAGAACTGCGAGGTGAACAACGTACCTCGATAAGAAATGATAGACACGGGCACACCATGAAGGCGGACAATCTCAGGGATGTAAATCTCAGCTAACCGCTATGAAGAATGTTAACTTCCACTGAAATAAAATATGGTGACTTGGTCAATCTGCCCTCAATACCCCATACTGCATCGAACTTCCTCTGAGTTCGTGGAAGTCAAATAACAAAATCCATAATGATACGCTCCCACTTCCACTCAGGAATTTCTAACTTCTGAAGCATACTCCCAGGTCTCTGATGCTCGTACTTGGCTTGTTGACAATTTAGACACCGAGATACATATGCCACTATATCATTCTTCATTCTCCTCTACCAATAATGTTGAAATCCTTATACATTTTGGCGGTACTCGGATGAATAGAATACCGGGAACTGTGGGGCTCTTCAAGAATTAATTCACGAAGCCCATCCACATTAGGCACACAGATACGACCCTGCATCCGCAGAACTCCATCATATCCCGCAGTAACCTGCTTGGCACCACCATGTCGTACCGTGTTCTTAAGGACAAGTAAATGAGGATCATCATACCGTCGTTCTCTGATGTGCTCATATAAAGAAGATCGAGTGATTGTGCAAGTTAGAACCTGATTGGGCTCTGAAACGTCTAACCTCACGAATTGATTGTCCAAAGTCTAAACATCTGCATCTTGCATCCTTTCACCAACTTAAGTATACGCAAGGCAACCGCCCATACTCACAACCTTTCTATTCAAAGCATCAACCACCATATTAGCCTTCCAAGGTGATATAAAATGGTGATATCATAATCTTTAAACAGTTCCAACCATCTTCTCTGCCTTAAATTGAGATCTTTTTGTTTGAATAGATACTGCAGACTACGATGATCCATGGATACCTTACATGACAAGCCATAAAGGTAGTATCTCCAAATCTTCACCGCATGAACAATGGCTGCCAAATATAAGTCATGGACTGGATAATTCTTCTCATGAACCTTCAACTGCAGCAACGCATAAGCAATCACCCTACTATCTTGCATTAATACTGTACCAAGTCTTGTGAGCACGTGATTTTTGCCCCAAGCAATTAATTCCAAACTAAAATACAAAAATGATTTTTGATTGCAATTAGATTGATTAGTGTATAGAAAATACCAGTGTTTGTTTCAATTGTT
>MU718128.1:17087-33513 GCA_026770625.1 Nicotiana glauca
TCGTTAATTGGCTAGTTTTGGTGCATTGTGCGTTGGTTCAAGCTTTCGGAAGGATGTAGAATGCCGATTTCGAGTCTTCGGAGCGAGGTGAGTCTCCTTTCTAATTATGTGAGGGGGAAATTACCCCATAGGAGAGTTAAATTGATTATGTGCTCCTAGTTATGGGGGCTACGTGCGCACGAGGTGACGAGAGTCCATGCATAGCTACTATTATGCTATTGTTCGGGTAGTTTAGGACCCAAAAAGCATGTTATATGTGGAGTAATTGTAGGATCATTGATGACTTAGATTTCTTAAATCACACTAAATTAATAATTGGATTTTCTAAAAGACTTAAGCCTCGTTTTTCCCAAATTAATAAAGAGAATTGACCTTTCCTGGATACTTGCTCCACGTTGACTTCCTGACTATTTATCTGTCTGTGTGTGTTTATTTTAGAACGAGCCGAACGCCTTGGCAGATGAATAGATGAATCTATAGGCACGCCGTCGACCCTCGGCAAGTGCACATTTATTTCTGTTGGATCGGGCCGTCGTCACGATATGATTTGCGCATGCTTGTATTGCTGCCTGGAACTTGATTAAATTGTTTTTGCCTTTAATGGCTTAAATATATTCGGAAGATATTTTAAAAGGAAATTCTGGGAAGTTTTCCCATGAAGGAATTAATCGATTATTTGCTTCTTTCTAATTGGCTTAAAAATCATGTTATAGCATAAATCCACTAATTAGTAAACATATTACGGATGAGTCATTATTGGACCATTAGAAAGTGTCAGAGTTGACCATCTCATATCTACTCCTCCGGGATTAAGCGGGATACTTACTGAGTACATGTTGATTACGTACTCATACTACACTTCTGTGCATTTTTGTTGCACAGGTACTTGATACCTTAGCGGCCTACTGGGCGCAGCAGCGCGGGCGATTCAGGGGCTAGGTGAGTTGCAGTATGCAAGGCGACCCGTAGCTCTTTGAAGCCCTTTTCTTGTAACTGTATTTCTTTTCTGTCTATTGTATTCCGGACGAATGTTGTGTTGTATTTTATGTTTGTATCAGTAGTTACTCATGCACTTGTGACATCGGGTTTCTGGGATGGTTTCCGTAAATCTTTGTACCAATTGGTATTATTTAAGTTTGAATTCAAGAAATGATCTTATTGTATATGAAACAAAAGGAAAAACCTTAGATTTTTCAAAGGTATTAAAAGAGGGAATTAATTGTTAATCTAATTGGCTGGCCTGATAGCGGTGTCCGGCGCCATCACGACCCGTAGTGGATTTGGGTCATGACACCATGTGCTGGTAAGTGCCTGGCCTAACCCCGGCGAAGTAGTGACGAGTCTAGACAGGACTACCAAATCAACCTGAACGGTTCTATATATATATATATATATATATATGCGCAATAAAAGGAAAGGATACCAAAACTAAACAGTTAAAAGGGAGGGGAAACATGCTATGGGAAATACAATCCGGATAATAAAGTCATCAACTAAAATAAGAAACAAGGCACAACAATAATTTAATAGAGACAAGAAATTCAACAGTTGCACGGCATCAACCTTCGTGCTTTTACTCTCATCCTCACCAAGGCAATCAAACAAAATGCACGGCATCACCCTTCGTGCTTTCCTCACATAGTCTCTCATTTCATGGCACGGAACACGGAATGACCCTTCGTGCATAATATAATCAACAATAGGACGGAATGACCCTTCGTGCAAATATAATTAACAATGGCACAGAATGACCCTTCATGCAAATATAATTAACAATGACACGGAATGACCCTTCGTGCAAATATAATAAAAAAATGGCACGGAATGACCCTTCGTGCAAATATAATCAAAAATGGCACGGAATGACCCTTCGTGTATTATCACTCTTCCTCACCCAAATAGCAATCACAACCAATGGGTGAGGGGAATACACAGTAATGAGGAATGTCCCGGCAAGGGAAAAAATACAATTAAACAACTAAGTCCCGGCAAGGAGCCAATGACAATAACTTTCACATCCCGGCAAGGGAGATAATCAATATACTCAAGTCATCCCGGTAAGGGATTTAATCACATTTCTTACCAATTCTTTCATTTCTCACTCAATAGTATTTTATCGCTCGAGCCAACGCTCCAAAGAATTCACAAATTCACAATTTATCCTCAACTCTTCACATTAGGTAGAATTCATTAATTAGTTTGGAAGAGTTCCAAATATACCAAGAACAACTAACCACAAAGACCCACGGTCATGCTAGACACCGGTGTATAGATACTCGTCACCATACCTATACACCGTACTCGATCATTTAGCAAATAGCAATCAATAATTCTCTAATCCTATTCCCTCAAGCCAAAGTTAAATCAAACACTTACCTCGAATGCTCCAAACTCAACTCAATCCTCTAGAATAGCTTTACCCCTCGAATTCACCACCAAACCGCTCAAATCTAGTCACAAATTACTTGAATGTATCAACAAATGCTAATTGAATCAACTTGAATGCATGAAAATGAATTTCCCAAAGATTTACTCAAAAATTCCAAAAATGCCCCCGGGCCCACGTGGTCAAAACTCGAGGTTCGAACAAAAATCTGGTTACCCATTCCCCCACGAGTTCATATCTATGATTTGTTTTGAAATCGGACCTCAAATTGAGATCCAAATCCCCAATTTTAAGAAAACCTAGGTTCTACCCAAAATTCCCATTTTCACCCATGGAAACCTTGATTTTTAAGTGGAAAACATGTTAAATGATGTTAATGATTGAAAGAAACAAGTAAAAATCGACTTACAACTAATTTGGAATGAAACTCGCTCTTGAAAAATCGCCCAAGGGTTTTATGTTTGGAAGGATGGTGAAAAATGACTTAAAATTCGACTAAGTATGGAATTGCAGAGCCTCTGATGTCGCAATTGCAAACCTGCGAACCCCGACCAAATGTGGGAAATGCGAAGCTGGACTCACATTTGCGAACCTTTACTAGGCTGTCAATTTTTGCATTTTCAAACCAAAAGGTCGCATTTGCGAAGGCTGAGGCTAAAGGCGGGCATCGCATTTGCGACCGATTGCTTCGCAATTGCGAAGGAAGCTGCCCAGGGGATATTTCGCATTTGCGATAAAAAGCTCGCATTTGCGAGTGCTGGCTTAGCAATTGCGAAGCCTGCAGAACTGAAGCACACCAGGTTTTTCAACTATGAGAAATGCAATCCGACACCTATCCAAAACTCATCCGAGCCATTGGGGCTCCAAACCAAATATGCACACAACCTCAAAAATGATCCTACGGACTTACTCGTGCGATCAAATCGCCAAAAGAACATCATTTACATAGAATCAAGCCTCAAAACACATGATTTTCATTTCAAACTTATTAAACTTTCAAACTTGGAACTCATAGTCCGAAACACATCAAACGACGTCCGATTTCGACCAAACTTCATAGAAAGTGCTTAAACAATATATAAGACTTGTTTCCGGTGTCGGAACCAAAATACGATCCCGATAACATAGTCTTTTAATCATTTTTCATTTTCATTTTTCTTAATAATTTCAGAAAAATAATTTAACAGAAAAATTCTTTTACTCGGGTTCTAGACCTCGGATTTCGACTCCGGGCACATGCCCGAGTCCTATATTTTTTACGGACCCTCCTGGATCGTCAAATCACGGATTCGGATCCGTTTACCAAAAATGTTGACCGAAGTCAACTTTAACCATATTAATATCAAAATTCTTCAAATTTTTCACAGATTTCACATATTTCAACATAAAAGCTTTCCGGTTGCGCGCCAGGACTGCACACGCAAATCGAGGCAACTAAAAGTGAGGTTTTCAAGGCCTCAAAAGTGCGGAAAAAGGGAGAAATACGGTGATGACCCTTTGGGTCGTCACAAGTAAAACGCATTACAATACTGCGTTTTACTAAGTATTATACTACGAAGTGTAAAAAAAAATAATTTTTTAATAATTTGCAGTATAATACTGCGAATCACTTTAACGGCTAACTTTCTGTTAAAGTAATTCGCAGTATAATACTGCGAATTATATACTTATGTAACTTTTTTTTAATGGTAGAAAGGTATTCTTTGCCCAAAAATATACTATTTAAGTTTCAGACTCTTCTTTAATGTCAATTATGATGGCTGAAGAAGAAAATTTTACCTCATATAGCAAAAGTATATAACATGTTTATTATAAACCAAATTATTTTAAAATATAATTTTCTATAGTTATCTTTTATATTTTATAGTAAAATAGGTATTTGTGGTATATACTACCATTGAGGCATGAAATACGCTATTTATATTTTTTCTCTCTCTTTTGTTGAATTAACATATGATTCTCTCTCAGAAAATTTTCTTCTTTCTCTCTCTCTTCAAACAGATACCTGTTTCTAATCGTGAATTTTTTGGCCGGATCCTCTAGAGTTACTACAATTGAAAATACTTCTAAACTATTGGAAGACGAGGGGAAATACATCTTTTATTCAAAATCAGATTCCTCCACAGTAAGGAGGGGCTCGTCGCTCTGAGGCTAGGGCCACTGTGCGGGGAGCAAAAACAATGTCGGAATAATCCGAGTAGAGGTATTGTAAGGCGAACGGCGAATACCGGAGAAGATTTAAGGACCGAGTATTTCGTTCGTCTCTATTAGTTTTAATACAATATACACAGTATTTGCTTGGCCAGAAAATACCATCTCCGACGAACTTTCTTCTTTTATTTGCTATTTTGTCACAAACAATGATACAAATACATTGTATTCTGTACAAATTCACTCAAACACATTGTATTTTTATATAGATATATTTTTTTACATGTATTTATGTATTTTGAAGGTTTGTATTTTTTTACTACAGCTGAATACACATGTATTCATGCATATTATACATACAGTATGCATGGATATAGGATATAAATATTAAAATACACTAAATACAAATATTGAAATAGAACAGAATATAAAAGTAAATATATTTAATTTTAAAATACAGCAAAATATAGTAAAAAACATTGAATACAAATACAAATACAATGAATACAACAGTAATAACATTTATTAGGAATAACTAAAATACTGTTAATACAAATACATTTGAATACATTGAATGCAAAATAGTGAATACAAATAGTCGCTCTACTTTCCGGTGGCATAACTTTGTATTACCGAGAAATTGGTAGAAACATTGTATTTGGCAGAAAATATACTGACCCCCTCTGAAAAGTTTCTAAAGGTTGATTAGATGCACGTCTCTCCGTTTTTAATACCCCGGACATGCGTCATCCCACGATTTAGCATCACTTTTGCGATTATTGAGGTAATTGTAGCCACGAGTTTAGCCGCCTATACCTTTACTTATACGCATCAATACAACCTCCTTCATTTACACTTGATAATACTCTAAATTTTTTCAGACTTTCTTTACTCAACTCATACTTTGACTTTAACCTTTCTTTACCTTTTCACATAAGAAAGTCATCTCGTTTTTACCATAATGGTAAGTCAAACTCATTCTGTTTTAACATAATGGTAATTCGAACTTCTCTCATTTTTACCTTTTCACATAAGGAAATTGTTTGACTCTTCTCTCTATTGAATCCAAGTCTACCTCAGGGCTCAATTGTCGTCCTCAAGGAGGACATTTTGGCTAATCTTCCTAATGTGACGAGGCTGCTTCAGGAGGCTTTTACACAAACAGGCATCTCTGTGCCTGCTCCTAGTACGAGTGTTTATTCCCTGAGTCATCTCCAAAAGTTGTAGTGACGAGCCCCCCGCCCTGGCTAGCCATAGACACCATGATGATTGGCGATGATGGGGAAGCCAGCGAGGAGGGGGATTATCTACATAGAAGACGACGACCTTCCTCAGCTCAACAAACTGCTCAATCTGTTGAGTCAGTTACACCAATGGAGGATGGTGCCCCAGTGCTTTGGGGGGAGTTTGAGATGGTGAAAAATGCCAACTCCCATTTTTGGATCCCAGTCGATGTTCCCAGTACTGTGAGGTTGAGTACCGGGTCCCTGCCTTCTTTAGTTAATGAGAAACCGAAACCCAGCACTGCATTTTCCGCATCCGCTTCTCTTTCTTCAACGCCATAAGCTTCATCTCCTTCTTCACCGACTTTTCCAGCAGTAACTGCTACATCATCTCCACTGGCCGCATCTGTCCGAGAAGAGTTCCTCTTCCCCAGTCCCAAGTTCATGGGAACTTGGGGCAAAATTATGCCGCCCCCTCAGAATATCCGCAAAGGAGGAAGAGTGTTACTCTCTCGGTATTTACCGTATGCAATCTGTTGTACCGGCCAGTAGAACTTGCTAACTATCTGAAGCCATTGAGAAAAAATACAAGCTCTCTCGGGAGAGAGCATGTTGAATAATGCTATGCACAATGCTGTAGTGGTATGTTCTTCATTTCCTTTATTATCTCCTCTAATTCGGTATATTTTATCCCGGCAGCAGCAAGCCCCTCAGTTTTGGAATTCAAGGCCGCCTCCAAATTGTTTAATCTTTCAGTGGAGGCAGCCTCGTGATCGGATGCAGAAAGAATGTTACTATGGACTTCAGCCCATTTGGCCCTAGCCTCTTCAAATTGAACCCTCAGCGGGGTGATCTTTTGGCTAAAGGTGTCTACTTCTTGCTCGTAAACGAGCCTCCAACACAACAGCCTTGGCAGCTTTGGCAACATAGAGGCCTCAAAAGTAGGATATGATCCCCTACGCCTGACGATCAACATGATTTTCAGGGCTAACGAGATTAACAAGGTTACCTTCTCGGTAACCTTGCTTGCGTTGATGCAAACGAGCCTCCAACACAACAGCCTTGGCAGCTTTGGCAACATAGAGCCCTCAAAAGTAGGATACGATCCACTGCGCCTAACGATAAACGTGATTTTCAAGGCTAACGAGATTAACAAAGTTACCTTCTCGGTAGCAAAAAATACGAATGTATCAGTAATCTACAGCAAAAACTCTGGGAAATCAGTGAAGATGACATCACTTTCATGGAGGAAGACACACATGGATTGTTGCTTCCGCACAATGATGCATTGGTAATTCCTTTAAATGTACTAGATTTATTTTTTGCTGCTTGGAAAATTTTCTCCATCTTTATTGTCCAACTCGTATGAACCTTTCTGAGTGACATTTGTAACTCGGTAGGGGCCTCCCCATTTTGGACCTAGCTTCCCTGCATTAAGTTCCCAGGTGTTTTGAGTTACTTTCCTCAAAAACCAAGTCTCCCACTTTGAAATAACAGAGGTTGGATCTTCGATTGTAAAATATTTTTATTCTCTGATTTTGAGATGCCATCCTTATATGTACCAATTCTCTGCTCATCAAGTAGCTTCAAATTGACTAACATTGTTTGTTTCTTCATTTGCATGTAAGTATCTCAAAGTAGGATCCCCTACTTCTGTTGGGATCTGTGATGACCCAAAAAGTTATCACTTGTTCTGCATTTCAAGGAATTAAAAACCTCTTTCTGCATCGCATTAGTTTGCGTGCATAGTCGGGGCGCGTTGCTGGAAAGATATTATATGAAAATATGTGAAAAATAATAAATATTGCCTTTAAAATGAATTTAAGTTGACTTTGGTCAACATTTTGATTAAACAGACCCGGATCCATATTCCGACAATCCCGGTAGGTACTTAAAAAATATGAGACTTCAGAGTATGCCCGGAATCGAATTCCGAGGTCCCTATCCCAAGAAATGAACTTTTGAAAAAAGTTGTTTTCTGAAAAATACATGAGTTTTTTGAAAATGAAATGTATTTGAAACTTGATGGTTTCGAGCCCATATCTTAGTTTTGGAGCTTGGTACAGATTTTATATGTGATTTAAGATGAGTCTGTGAAATTTGGTAAGAAACGGACTTGAAATGACCCGAATCGGACCTTATTTGAGAAAAAATGGAAAATTTGAAGTTCTTAGGTGATTTCATGATTTTGATGCTGAATTCATAGTTGTTGATGTTATTTTGATGATTCGAATGTGCGAGCGAGTTCGTATGATATTTTTAGGTTGGTTTACACGTTTGGTTTTGAGCCCCAAGGGCTCGGGTGAGTTTTGGATAGGCCACGAAGTAGAAATGGACTTGGGAAAATTGTAGGTTTCAGTTGTTCTGTTGCAGGCCTACAGGCTTCACATTTGCGAAGCCTGGCTCGCAAATGCGAGTTCGCAAATGCGAAATCTATGTTTCAAATGTGAAAATAGCCCAGGCCAGCCAACCTTGCAAATACGATGATTATATCGCATATACGATCCTCCATTGTAACCAGTCGTCACAAATGCGACAGTTTTATCGCAAATGCGACTTTGCATTTGCGAGAGGTCTATCCCAAATGCGAAGGTGACCAGAAGTTGAGCTTGGTCGAAAATGACACATTATATTTGCAAATGCAAGCTTAGCAGAGTCTGGGTTCGCAATTCGCAATTGCGACGTCAGAGACCTGTAAAATCCATACTTGAACGAATTTTTAACCCCTTTTCACATTTTCTCACAACATAAACACTCTAGGGCGATTTTTCAAAGGCAACTTCTTCTCCAAATCAATTTTAAGTCGTTTCTAGATAATTTTATTCAATCCTTAATATCTTTTAACGTGATTTCAAGTCAAAATCAATGATTTTCATGGGGGAAATTTGATGTTTTGGGTAGAACCTAGGTTTTTCGAATTTTGGGAATTTGGACATCAAATAAACAAATTATATATTTGAGTTCGTGAGTGAATGGATAGTTGGATTTTGGTTCGAACCTCGGGTTTTGATCATGTAGGCCAGGGGTCGATTTTTGACTTTTTAGGAAAAAATTTTAGAAAACTTGTTTCATGCATTAGAGTTGGTTCATTTAGAAGTTGTTGATGTAATTAAGTAACTTGTGACTAGATAAGAGCGAATTGGTGGTGGAATCAAGAGGTAAAGTAATAGTTGAGGCTTGAACTGTGTTCGTGACATCAAGGTAAGTGTTTGGTCTAGCCTTAGCTTGAGGGAATAGGAGTTTGGTCTTATATGCTATGTGTTATGTGTAGAGTATGACATGTAGGCATGGTGACGAGTAATTATATGTTGGTTTCAAGCATGCCCGTGAGTCTTATATTGTTATTATTATGACTTCATTGCAAAGTCATGCTTTGGTGATGATTTCTATTGTTGAGCAAGGTTTGTGGAAAGAATATTGGTATTTGTATATTGAATAGCATTGGCTCAAGTGACAAAGTGATTTGTGAAAGTTTAATTGGCAATTGAACCTTATAGAGAATTGGCTCAAATTGTGAAGTAAGTTGTGAGATAAATGTGAAAATGAGAAAAGGTTTATGGTGGTGATACCTTGCCGGGACGTGGTTGCTTTTAATGTTATTCCCTTGTCGGGATGTTTTGATTTTGATATTGTTCCCTTGCCGGGAATTTTATTATGATTCATTTATTCCTTGCCCTTATTGTTTGTGTTTGTTATTTGGGTGAGGAAGAGTGTAAAGCACGAAGGGCGATGCCGTGCATTGTTTTGGTGAGAGAGTGTTAAAGCACGAAGGGTGATGCCGTGTATTATTTGTAAGGAAGAGTGTTAAAGCATGAAGGGTGATATTGTGCCGCACGATGTACCATTCCGTGATAATTATATTAATTTTATGGTGAGGATGAGAGTAAAAGAATGAAGGGTGATGCCATGCAGTTTATATTAATTTTATGGTGAGGATGAGAGTAAAAGCATGAAGGGTGATGTCGTGCACTTGTTTGATTTCGATTCTTGTTGCTATGTTCCATATATTTAACTTTTATTTTCCTGTTACTATTTGATATTCCCCCACATCATGTTTCACCCTCCCAGCCGTGAATGTGTATTTTTGCTTTTATTTTTCGTTGTACATTATTTATCTGCACAGGTTTATTTGGTAGTCTGGTCCTAGCCTCGTCACTACTTTGCCGAGGTTAGGCTAGGCACTTACCAGCACATGGGGCCGGTTGTGCTGATGCTACACTCTGAACTCTTTTGTGCAGATACCAGTGCTGCAGATTATGGATCGTAGTGAGGTTTCAGCTTCTTGCTTATCAGGCGACCCGAGGTAGTCCTGCAGGCGTCCGCAGGCCTTGGCGTCTCCCTCTATCTATTTTTTTCCTGTTTCTTTTATGTAGTCCCAGAGACAGTACTTTGTTATTTCTTTCAAACCCTTATTTGTAGTAATCTTAGACAGTCTGTGAAGTTCTGACACCAAATCTTGGGTAATTTTGTTAAGGAATTATGTTCGCAGTATTTTTAAGTTTGAAATTTATTCTTCTGCTCATTAAATCATGTTGTTTATTAATTGTTGGTTCTAAATTGCTAATGAATTCAAAAGTGGAAACAAGGTAAATAATTCTGTTAGTTGGCTTGCTTAGATTTCACTAGTAGGTACTATCACGACTTCCGAGGATGGGAAATTTGGGTCGTGTCAAGTTGGTATCAGAGCTCTAGGTTATATAGCTCTCACAATTCACAGACAAGCTTAGTAGAGTCTGAGGGATCGGTACATAGATGTCTGTATTTATCCCCTAGAGACTACAGAGTTAGGAAAAACTTCACATCTATTCTTTCCTGTCGTGCGGTTTGGTTTCTCAATGCTAATAGAATTTCTACTATGTTCTTTCATAGATGCCGATAGCACGCACTTCCTTATCCGCTGATTAGCAGCCCGAGCCCCCAGCAGTAGCTCCCACGAGGGGCAGAGGCCGAGGCCGTGCTAAAGGCCGAGGGAGGGGCAGATCTCGGCTCAGAGAAGTAGCACCAGTAGCGGAGCCTCAGGTTGAGTTTGACGAGGAGGTTTCGGCCCAGACAGCTCCAGTGGACCCAACTCAAGTCCCAAAGGGGTTCATTGTTAGCCCAGCACTTCAGGATACTATGGTCCGTCTAGTGGGTCTCATGAACAGTGTCACCCAGGCAGGCTTACTTCCTGCAGCACCAGCCGTCTCTCAGACTAAAGGAGGGGGCCAGACTTCTTCTACTCACACTCCAGAGCAGGTGGCTCCCCAATTTTAGACTCTAGCTGCTCAGCTAGTTGGATCAGTTCAGCCGGTTGTGGTGGCCTAGACCGATGACGGAGCAACTATGACTGTTGATGCCTTGTGGAGATTGGATAGGTTTACTAAGTTCTTCACTGCCACTTTCAGCAGTGCATCTTCTGAGGATCCCCAAGAAGGTTCTCAAGAACATGGGGATAGTGGAGACCAATGGGGTCAATTTTGCTACTTTTCGCTTATCTGGATCCGCCAAGACTTGGTGGAGAGATTAGTGTTTGGCTAGACTAGCCGGATCACCAACTTTGACTTGGGAGCAGTTTACTCAGCTGTTCTTGGAGAAATTTCTCCCTGTTACTTAGAGAGAGATCTATCGGAGGCAGTTTGAGCGCCTCTAGCAGGGTTCCATAACTGTTACTCAGTACGAGACCAGGTTTATCGAGTTGGCCCGTCATGCTCTACTTATGCTTCCCACTGAGAGAGAGAGTGAGGATATTCATTGAGGGACTTATCCAGCCCATTCGACTTCAGATGTCTAAGGAGACAGGGAATGTCATTTCTTTCCAGGAGGCGGCCAATGTGGCTAGGAGGGTTGAGAAGGTTTTATCATGGGGGGAGGGGGGTGGGTGGTCAGGGGTCTAATAAAAGGCCTCATCATTCAGGTAGATTCAGTGACGCCTCGTCTAGAGGTAGGGATTCTTATGGTAGAGGACATCATCCTAGGATTTTTCAGTCGGCACTTCAAGTTTCTCACGGTGCTTCAGGTGGTCGTGGTTCTCACGTGCAGTATTCTGATTAGCAGTCCTATAGTGCACCACTAGCTCCTATCAGTGCATCATGATTCCAGAGTTTCTGGGGTGGCCATTCAGGTCGTTAGGGTCAGTAGTATCAGCAGCCGAGGACTTGTTACACTTGTGGTGATACGGTTCACATTGCTAGATCTTGTCCTCGAGCATAGGGCAACTCATAACATCTGGGTTCTCGTGCCATAGTTCTGGCACCGAGTGTTCCACAGCCCCCCCAGCCAGCCAGAGGTGGGGGTAGAGGTAGAGGTGCTAGAGGTGGATCTCAGGCCGCTAAAGGTGGAGGCCAGCTAGCAGCAGGCCATCTCGGAGATGTAGTCCAGGGTAGTAGGGCCCAACCTCGATTTTATGCTCTTTCAGCCAGGCCAGAGGCTGAGGCTTCTGATATAGTTATCATAGGTACGATTCTGGTTTGTAGTAAGGATGCTTCAGTGCTATTTGATCCAGGATCTACATACTCCTATGTGTCATCTTATTTTGCACCGTACCTGGTCTTGCCTATTAATTCCTTGAGTGCTTTTGTTTATGTGTCTGCACTGGTGGGTGATTCTATTATGGTATATCCAGTCCATCATTCATGTATAGTTGTGATTGGGGGTCTTGAGACTCGTGTAGATTTGCTTCTTCTAGACATGGTTGATTTCGATGTCATATTGGGGATGGATTGGTTATCACCTTACCACGCTATCTTGGATTGTTATGCCAAGACGTGACCTTAGCCTTACCGGTTCTACCTCATTTAGAGTGGAGAGGGACTCCTGGTCATTCTACCCGTAGTGTTATCTCATATATGAAGGCTCGTCGTATGGCCGAGAAGTGGTGTTTGGCCTATTTGGCATATGTTCGTGATTCTAATGCTGAGGTTCCTTCTATTGATTTTGTGCCTGTTATTTGTGAGTTTCCTGAGGTATTTCCTTCAGACCTACTGGGTATTCCACCCGACAAGGATATTAATTTTTGCATTGATCTGGCACCGGGCACTTAGCCCATTTCTATTCCGCTATATCATATGGCCCCGCTTAAGTTGAAAGAGCACTTGCAAGACTTGCTTGATAAGGGATTAATTTGGCCCAGTATCTCGCCTTGGGGTGCGCCAATATTGTTTATCACGAAGAAGGACGGATCAATGAGAATGTGTATAGATTACCGAAAATTGAACAAGGTTACAATCAAGAATAAGTACCCTACCGAGCATTGAGGATCTTTTCGACCAGCTTCAGGGTGCCCAAGTGTTTTCTAAGATCGACTTGAGATCTGGCTATCATCAGTTGAAGATTAGGGTATTTGATGTCCCTAAGATAGCCTTCCGCACTCCGTATGGGAAATATGAGTTCTTGGTGATGTCATTCGGGTTGACCAATGCCCCAACAACTTTTATGGATATGATGAACCGAGTGTTCAGGCCTTACTTGGATTCGTTCGTGATAGTATTAATAGATGATGTTTTGATCTATTCCCGCAGTGAGGAGGAGCATGAGCATCATCTTAGAGTGGTTTTTCAGACTCTGAGAGATAGTCAGTTGCATGCTAAGTTTTTGAAGTGTGATTTCTCGTTGAGTTCAGTTGCTTTCTTGGGTCATGTGGTTTCAGAAATGGGTATTTAGGTAGATCCAAAGAACATAGAGGCAGTCAAGAACTGCCTCGACCCACTTCAGCTACAGAGATCCGGATTCTATTGGGTTTGGCAGGCTATTATCGTCGATTCGTGGAGGAGATTTCATCTATTGAAGCCCAGATGACCAGGTTGACCCAGAAGCGTGCCTAGTTCAGATGGTCAGATGAGTGTGAAGCGAGCTTTCAGAAGCCCAAGACAGCTTTGACTATGGCACCAGTGTTGGTTTTTCCCAGAGGTTTAGGGCCTTACACAGTTTATTGTGATGCATCTTGTATTAGACTTAGTGCGGTATTGATGCAGGATGGCAAGTTCATTGCCTATGCTTCGCGATAGTTAAAGATTCATGATAAGAACTATTCGGTTCATGATTTGGAGTTAGCAGCCGTTGTTCACGCATTAAAGATTTGGAGGCATTATTTGTATGGCGTGGCATGTGAGGTGTTCACGGATCACAAGAGTTTGCAGTACTTATTCAAGCAGAAAGAGCTAAATTTGAGGTAGAGAAGGTGGTTAGAGCTACTAAAAGACTATGATGTCACCATCTTATATCATCTAGGGAAGGCCAATGTGGTGGCCAATGCTTCGAGTAGGAAGTCATCCAGTATGGGTAGTCTTGCGTATATTCCGATCGTTGAGAGATCACTTGCCTTGGATGTTCAGGCTTTGGCCAATCAATTCATGAGGTTGGATGTTTCTGATCCCAGTCGTATATTATCTTGCACAATTACTCGCTCTTCTTTATTGGAGCATATCCGAGATCGGCAGTATGATGATCCTCATTTGTGTGTCCTCAGAGACACGGTGCAACACGGAGATACCAAGCAATTCACAATAGGAGATGATGGAGTTTTGAGGATGTAAGGTCGTATTTGTGTGCCTAATGTGGATGGACTTCCCGGTCCATCCACTAGATGTATCAGGATCTGCGGTAACATTATTGGTGGAGAAGAATAAAGAAGGATATTCATTGCATATGTGGCTCGGTGTTTGAATTGTCAGTATGTTAAGCACGAACATCAGAGACCTAGTGGTGTATTACAAAAGATTGAGATTCCTGAGTGGAAGTGGGAGCGTATCACTATGGACTTCGTTGTTGGACTCCCACAGATTTAGAGGAAGTTCGATACAGTGTGGGTTATTGTTGATAGGCTGACCAAGTCAGCACATTTCATTCCTGTGGCAGTCTCCTATTCTTCCAAGAAGTTAGCTGAGATTTATATTCGGGAGATTGTTCGTCTTCATGGTATGCCCGTATCATCATCTCGGACCGAGGTACGCAGTTTATCTCACATTTTTGGAGAGAAATTCAGCGAGATTTAGGCATACGGGTTGTGAGCACATCGTTTCACCCTCAGACGGACGGGCAGTCTGAGCGAACTATTCAGATTTTGGAGGATATGCTCCGAGCTTGTGTCATTGATTTTGGAGTCTCGTGGGATCAGTTCTTGCCTTTAGCAGAGTTTGCCTACAACAACAACTACCAGTCAAGTAACCAGATGGCTCCTTATGAGGCTTTATATGGTAGGTAGTGTCAATTGCTGGTTGGATGGTTTGAGCCGGGAGAGGCTCGATTGTTGGGTATGGATCTGGTACAGGATGCATTGGACAAGGTCAGGATCATTCATGATAGACTTCATAGCTCAGTTCAGGCAAAAGAGTTATGCCTACCGTAAGGTTCGAGATTTGGCAAAAAAGTTATCCCCATCACTTGTTTTAGAAACTAATTCTGCATTCCAAGGACTTAAAAACCTCTTTCTACATTACCTCGGTTTGCGTGCACAATCTGTACACGTAGTCGGAAAGCCTGTAAGGCCCCGTAAAATTTTGTGCTTAAAACCTAGTAGCTCATAGTGTCAAGGTCCGAATATTGTGTTAGGAATGTGTAGAATTCTCGGTGGTGATCTAAGCTTTAAAAATCAAAAGAATAAATTTTTCCAGAAAATTGTCATTTCTGCGGTCAAGAATGCGGTCGCAGATCAGTTATGCGGACCGCATTCCTACCGCAGAGTGTAACAGAAGATTTGTCAAAAAATTGAAGTTAAAATACGGTCAATTCTGCGGCGCATTATGCGACCGCAGAACATGAATACAGACCGCATTCTTGTCGCAGATCGTGTCAGAACATTTGGTTTTTGAGGAGCAATTCTGCGGTCCATTATGCGGACCGCATGTTTACTCTGCGATCGCAGATGCGACTGCAGATTTCACCCCGGGCTTCTATTTTCTAATTTTAAAACCCGACCCCCTTTCTAATATAACGCCCTAACCCCTCATTTTTACACATTCTCTGAACAAAATAAGAGAGAGGGATGAGAGATTCTTGAGGGAAAAGTTCATCTTCTTCAAAAATCGTTTCTCGAATTGCTTGGTCCGAAAAATTCTAAAGCTAGTGTCTTCATCTCCATTTCTACAGGTAAAAATCCCTAACCCTTTTTCCCCTGATTTTCAGATTTTAAAGGAAAAAAGATTTTCATGCATTAACTCTTGAAAATGGAAGTTAGACACTTATGAATGTTCTTTATACTTGAAATTTAGTAAAATGGAAATGGGTAGAAGTAAAGGGCGGTGCTCGATAACCCAAATAAGCTCGGATAGTAATTGTGAATTTCGTTTCTAAGATATATGTGTAACTTGTGACCTAGATTGACGCTGCTAGATTATTGGGTAAATTGGAAGTAGGAGATAAAAGAAAAAGAAAGGAAATTCGACTCCAAGTATGTATGGCTAACTTTGATCTTTGTGGAATCGCCCTGTTTTGGTGTACGAATAAATGGTATGTGATAGCTATGTGAATTGTTTGTGAAACTCTTGTGATTGGTTTGTTGGGTGTTGATTGGTTTGGTTAAATATTATGTGGTAAGAGTTGGGAAACGATTGATAAAAAGGGAAATCGTGAATGATAAAATTGGAACAACGGTGGTAATGACATATTGGCTCCTGGTGGGTAATTATTGTAACAACTTGAATTGCTTATCAATTGTGGAATATAGTGGAATTGGTACTATTGGCTATGGAAA
>MU718128.1:34675-57620 GCA_026770625.1 Nicotiana glauca
GGTTAGGAAAGGCACCCAGGTCCGCTTGACTGGGGCTACCCGGTCGGGCGCCGGTCATGTCCCTCGATTTGGGGCGTGACAAAGCCATTATATGAAAATCTATGAAAAATAATGAATTTTGCCTTTAAAATGAATTTAAGTTGACTTCGGTTAACATTTTGAGTAAACAGACTTGGATCCATGTTCCGACAATCCCAGGAGGTCCGTAAGAAAATATGGGACTTGGGCATATGCCCGGAATCAAATTCCGAGGTCCTTAACCCGAGAAATGAATTTTTGAAGAAAATTATTTTTTGAAAAATACATGAGTTTTTGAAAATAAAATGTGTTTGAAACTTGATGGTGTTGGGCCTGCATCTTAGTTCTGGAGTTCTGTACAGGTCTTATATGTGATTTAAGATGAGTCTGTGAAATTTGGTAAGAAACAGACTTGAAATGACCCATATCGGACCTTATTTGAGAAAAATTGGAAAATTTGAAGTTCTTAGGTGATTTCATGATTTTGATGCTAAATTTACAGTTATTGATGTTATTTTGGTAATTTGAATGTACGAGCGAGTCCGTATGACGTTGTTAGGTTGGTATGCATGTTTGGTTTGGATCCCCGAGGGCTCGGGTGAGTTTTGAATAGGCCACGGAGTAGAAATGGACTTGGAAAAATTGCAGGTTTTAGCTGTTCTGTTGCAGGCCTGCAGGCTTTGCATTTGCGAAGCCTAGCTCGCAAATGCGAGTTCACAAATGCAAAAATAGCCCATGCTAGCCAACCTCGCAATTGCGAGGAATATATCGTAAATGCGATCCTCCATTGTAACCAAGTCATCGCAACTGCGACAGTTTTATCGCAAATGCGACTTCGCATTTGCGGGAGGTCTATCGCAAATGCGAAGGTGACCAGAAGTTGAGATTGGTCGCAAATGCGACATTATCTTCGCAAATGCGAGCTTAGCAGAGTCTGGGTTTGCAATTGCGACATCAGAGGCCTGTAAAATCCATACTTAGACGAATTTTTAACCCTTTTTCACATCTTCTCAAAACATAAACACTCTAGGGCGATTTTTCAAAGGAAACTTCTTCTCCAAATCAATTGTAAGTCGTTTTTAACTAGTTTTATTCAATACTTAACATCTTTTAACTTGATTTTAACTCAAAATCAATGATTTTCATGGAGGAACATGGGTGTTTTGGGTAGAATCTAGATTTTTCAAATTTTGGGTATTTGGACCTCGATTTGAGGTCCGATTTCAAAACTAATTATATATTTGAGTTCGTTAGTGAATGGGTAGTCGGATTTTGGTTCGAACCTCGGGTTTTGACCATGTGAGCCCGGGTTCCATTTTTGACTTTTTGGGGAAAACATTTAGAAAACTTCTTTCTTGCGTTAGAGTTTGTTCATTTAGAATTTATTGATGCAATTAAGTAACTTGTGACTAGATACGAGCGAATCGGTGGTGGAATCAATAGGTAAAGCGATAGTTGAAGCTTGAACTGTGTTTGTGGCATCGAGGTAAGTGTTTTGTCTAACCTTAGCTTGAGGGAATAAGAGTTTGGTCTTATATGATATGTGTTATGTGTAGAGTACGACGTATAGGCATGTTGACGAGTATCTATACATTGGTTTCAAGCATGCCCGTGAGTCTTGTATTATGAATTATGTGACTCTGTTGTATCGTTCATGTTTTATGCGGTGATTGCTATTGTGGAGCAAGGTTTGTGGAAAGAATATTGGTATTTGTATATTGAAGAGCATTGGATCAAGTCGCAAAATGATTTATGAAAGTATAATTGGCAATTGAACCTTATAGAGCATTGGCTCAAATTGTGAGATAAATGTGAAAATGTGTCACGATCCGGATTTTCCACCCTTGGGAGTCGTGATGGCGCCTGCTAATGTGAGCTAGCCAAGACAATTATTGAACTAACTACATTTTTACCCAATTTATACTCTTTATCATTTATAAAACAATAACGTGTAAACATCAGAAAATTTAGAATAAGCTGAAGTAAGCACTAAAATATCTGAACATGTCTATTATAATAGTTGAACCTCAACCTCCCAGAACTGGTGTCACAGTATCACAGACGATCTAAGAGTGCTAAATACAAAGTCTGAAATGAAAGATACATTGTCTCTGAATCAAAGAAATGAAACAAGAAATAAAGGATAGAGGAGACGCTAGGGCCTGCGGACGCCTGTAGGTCTACCTTGGATCTCCGCGTAGACTGAAGGTAGACACCAGACCTACTATCCGAAGTTTATAGCACCGGGATCTGCACAAAAGAGTACAGAGTATAGTATCAACACAATCGACCCCATATTCTGGTAAGTGCCTAGCCTAACATTGGCAAGGTAGTGACGAGGCTAGACCAGACTACCACATAAACCTGTGCAAATACAACTATATACAGCAGAAAAGAAGTACTGAAATAAACAGTCAAGTATGGGAGGGGTAGCATGCTACAGGGGGAGATATCAATTCCAAATAAAAGTACAACATGCAAATGAAAGAACCAATATAACTCGGATGTCAGCAACGAACTAGAAATCAACAAATGCTCGATATCACCCTTCATGCTTTTACTCTCGTCCTCACCAAAGCAATCATATAATAAAAATGTGCACGGCATCACCCTTCGTGATTTTACTCTCTTTCCTCACCATATAATCAATATAATCGACACGAAATTGTATATCATGCGGTATGGCATCACCCTTCGTGCTTTACACTCTTTCCTTACAATCTTACATGGCATCACCCTTCGTGCTTTACTCTCTTCCTCACCCAAACAATAGATCAAGGAAATAAATGAAATTACAACAAGAATATCGGCATAGGAAAATTATTTCAACAACAAGTCCCGGCAAGGAACAATATCAAAACAACAACAATATCCTGGCAAGGGAGGTAATATAGTGATTCTTTTCTCCTTTTTAGTTTAACTTCACAACTCACTTTACCACATCAGCCAATGCTCCAAAGGGTTCAATTACCTCTTATACTTTCACAATTCGTTATACCACTCGAGCCAACGCTCCTCAATGTTCAAGGGTCACAATCCCTTCCACAAACTTTTTACAACAAATAGAAAATCATCACCAAAGCATGAATGGTACACGAAGTCATGATAATCACAAGATAAGACCCACAGGCATGCTAGACACCAACGTATAGATATTCGTCACCATGCCTATATGTTGTACTCAAACAATTACCACATAGCAAATAGGACTCAACTCTTAATACCTCAAGCTACAGTTAGACCAAACACTTACCTCGATGTCACGAACACAATTCACGTCTCAATTATTGCTTCATCTCTTGATTCCACCACCAATTCGCTCGTATCTAGACACAAGTTACTTAATTATATCAATAAATGCTAAATGAATCAACTCCAATACATGAAAATAAGTTTTTCAAAGTTTTGCCCAAAAGTCAAAAATTGACTCCGGGCCCACTTGGTCCAAACCCAAAATCTGAACCAAAACCCGATTACCTATTCACCCTCGAGCCTGGATATATAATTGGTTTTGGAATCTGACTTCAATTTGAGGTCTAACTCCCCCAAATTTCAATATTCTTAGGTTTTCCCCAAAATTCCCAATTCCACCATGAAAACCTTAGGTTCTTGGATGATATCTTGTAAAAAGAAGTTAAGGAGTAAAGAAAATGAGTTAGAAATCACTTACCAATTTTTTGGAGAAGAAAGGCTATTTAAAAATCGCCTCTTATGTTTTTGGGGTTTTGAAAAATGAAAAATAACTGAAAATTCTGTCTAAATATACCTCTCTCGGACCCCCTGTGCGTACCGAACAAAATCGAATGTCGCTGCACAGCTCTCCATGCGGACCACCGAACCTGTGCGGATCGTACAAAATCGAGTGCGACCGCATAGCTCTTCCTTTGGACCAGTGAACATGTGCGGACCGCACAAAATCGAGTGCGGCCTCACAACCCCCACCGCGCACCGCATGAAATCTCTTGCATCCGCAAAGGCCTCTTCCGCGGTCGCACAAGAATTCTTGCGGACCGCACTGCTCGGTTCAGAGATCTGCAACTTCTCTGAACCTACAACAACTGTGTTTTAAGCCTAAGACATCCCGGAACCTACCCGAAACTCTCCTGAGCCCTCGGAACTTCAAATCAAATGTGCATACTAACTCAAAAACATCATGTGGACCTACTCGTGCAATCACATCATCAAATTAATATCATGAACATCGAATTAATCCTCAAGATCAATGAAATTTCTCAAAACTTCTTAAACATCAAATTTTGCATTTAAATTCCGAATCACGTCAAATGAATTTCGCTTCTTACCAAACTTAAGGACAACACATATAAATCTTATTGAACCTGTACCGAGCTCCGAAACCATAATACGGGCCCGATACCACAGGTTTCACATAACATTTCACTTTCAAAAACCTTTATATTTTTTAGAAAATAATTTCTTTCAAAAATTCATTTCTCGGGTTTGTGACCTCGGAATTCGATTCCGGGCATATGCCCAAGTCTCATATTTTCCTACGAACCCTCTAAGACCTTCAAATTACGGGTCTGGATTTGGGTCTGGGTCCGTTTACTCAAAACATTGACCAAAGTAAAATTAATTTATTTTATAGTCAAAATTTATCATTTTTTATAGATTCTCACAAATAGGCTTTCCGGCCATGTGTCCGGACTGCGCACACAAATCGAAGTGATGTTAAAAGAGGTTTTTAAGGCCTCAAAATGCATAATTCATTTAAAAATAAGTGATGACCTTTTAGGTCATCATAAAATGAGAAAAGGTTTATGGTGGTGATCCCTTGTCGGGACGTGGTTGCTTTTAATATTATTCCCTTGCCGGGATGTTTTGGTTTTGATATTTTTTCCTTGTCGGGATTTTTATTATGGTTCATTTATTCCTTGCCCTTATTGTTTGTGATTGTTGTTTGGTTGAGGAAGGGTGATGTAGTGCATTGCTTTGGTGAGAGAGTGTTAAAGCACGAAGGGTGATGTCGTGCCACACGATGCACCATTTCGTGCCAATTATATTGATTTTATGGTGAGGATGAGAGTAAAACCACAAAGGGTGATGACGTGCAGTTTACATTGATTTTATGGTGAGGATGAGAGTAAAAGCACGAAGGGTGATGTTGTGCACTTGTTTGATTTCGATTCTTGTTGCTAATTGAATTATGATGTTCCATATATTTAATTGTTATTTTTCTGTTGCTATTTGATATTCCCCCATTGCATGTTTCACCCTCCCAGCCTTGACTGTGTATTTTTGCTTCTATTTTCTGATGTACATTATTTATCTGTACAGATTTATTTGGTAGTCTGGTCCTAGCCTCGTCACTACTTCATCGTGGTTAGGCTAGGCACTTACCAGCACATGGGGTCAGTTGTGATGATACTACACTCTGTACTCTTTTGTGCAGATCCCAGTGCTGCAGATTTCGGACCGTAGCAAGGTTTCAACTTCTTGCTTATCAGGCGACCCGAGGTAGTCCTTCAGGCGTCCGCAGGCCTTCACGTCTCCCTCTATCTATATTTTTCCTGTTTCTTTTATGTAGTCCCGGAGACAGTATTTTGTTATTTCTTTCAAACCCTTATTTGTAGTACTCTTAGACAGTCTGTAAAGTTTTGACATCAAATCTTGGGTAGTTTTGTTAAGGAATTGTATTGGCAATATTTTTATGTTTGTAATTTATTCTTCCATTCGTTAAATCATGTTGTTTATTAATTGTTGGTTCTAAGTTGTTAACGAATTCAAAAGTGGAAATAAGTTAAATAATTCAGTTGGTTGGCTTGCCTAGCTTTCACTAGTTGGCACCATCACGACTCCCGAGGGTAGGAAATCTGGGTCGTGACAGGATCAGTGCTTCTTCTCCATATACAATGAAGAAAGGAGTCTCTCATGTGCTCAATTTGGGCGTTGTTCGGTACGCCCATAGTACTCCGGGCAATTCCTCGGGCCATTTTCCTTTAGCTGTTGTGAGCACGTGATTTTTGCCCTATATATGAATTATTCTCAAAAATTCAAACAAAATAATTTTTCTTTATTTTTATAATTTTTGTGAATTTTTTGTGCCATTTTTTGTTAATTGTTTGTATTTTATTTGTGCATTTTAATTCATATAAAAAAATAATACAAAAATACATTTAGCATTTGTTTGGGATTTAATTAGTAGTTAAAATTGTTCACATGTAAAGAAAATAAAAATAAAATATTTCCTTGCACTTTTATTTTTAATTTTAGTTTAAAACTAGAAATTAATTAATTTTGAGGAATTAAATAATATCATATTAGAGTTAATTGGGTCTTTGATTTTTATTTGTTGACATTTTAAAAAAATCAAAAAATTAAAAAAAAATAATACAAAACAAGAAAAGAGAAAAGAAAGCAAATAAACAAAAAGAGAAAAACAAAAGAAATTACAGTGGGCTGTTACATTTTTGAATCAGTTCTGAGCCCAAACATTAGCCCATGCCCCATGCCCCAGGCCCAATGTCCCCTGCCCGGTCCAGCCCCTTAATGTCCAAACGATGCCGTTTCACGTCATTTAATCTGGGCCATCAAATTTCCTTGATCCAACGGTCACAATTGGCTCTTGTTATTGTAATAAAAATGTCCGAATTATTGTATAACCCTAAAAATATTTTATCCCTTCCTCGTACCCTCACCCCCTCCCCTATAACGCCGCCATAGCAACCACGTCTCCACCGTGCTCCACCCTAATGCCGCCGACCGAAAATCATCGCCGGCGGCGGCGATGCTCAGATGAACCCAAAAAATACACCCTAGGTGCTCCTTCACCTCCTCTTTCCAACCCTCAAGTCTCTTTCCCTCAAATCCCATCGTTTTTCTCGAATCTTAGATCGAAGTTTCCGGCCAAAACCTAAAAGCCTCCAAAATTCTCCAAATCACACCACACCCTCACCCGTCCTTCCTCATCACAAATCTTCACGTATTTGTTGTCAAACATCACTATAACTCATCAAATCGCCAATCTAGGATTTTAAAAATTAATGTTGTTTTGGGATTCAAAGGCTCATTTGGGTTTAAGTTGATGTTACATGTTTATTTCAGATGAAATAAACATGTAACATTAACTCGAAGCCAAATTTGGGATGTCAGTCGAAGTTTGAGATTAAATCTGTAAGTCTTCTCGTGGTTTTTTTTATTTTCTTTGTTCTCTCTTTGGTTCTTATGATTTGTTTTGGGGTGTTTATTAGGCAGTCTGTTCTAGTAACATTGGTTAGTTCTGATTTAATATTCATTTTTTTTCGTTTAATTCTGATATTTGGTAGCCTGTTAGTTTAATTAAATTCCCTGATAATTAATCGGATTAGTGTTTAATGCATAAAACATAATTATGATCTTGTAAATGGTTTTAGGAACTAATCCTGTTTTGGTAATTAGTTTAGTTCAAATATGCTTGATAGGGATTTTAATTCAGTAGTATAGGTTTAATTTCTGAAAAATTTGTTAACTAAGATCCTAGTTTGTTCTTATTAATTTCTGTTTGTTTTGTTTCCTTGGATTTGATTCGAATTTAGCTCATAATTTTGTTAGTGGTTTATTAAGTGGTTGAGACAATATTAGTGGTAATTAGTACTTATTAGGTTCAATTTTTAAGATTGGTTATAGTTGATTTAGATTAAATAAGGTTAACCATAGTCAATATTAACTAAAGTAAAGGGGTTTGGGTTGGTCAATAATTTCAAGAGGGTTTCAGGGGTAGTTTAGGCATGAGAAATGGCTGGTTTATCAGGAAGAGTAATTTCAAAATAAAAATAAGGGTAGTTTAGGTATTTGGGATTAGGTAGAACATGATAGATAGCACTAGAATTCACTAGAGTCTTCTAGAATAGGGTTCAAGTCAGATTTCAGTAAATTTAGGGTAGTTACTTGAGTGACAAGTCAGAAAATAAAGGGTTAAAAAAGAAATAAAAAGAGGGACTACTTTGTAAAGTCAAAAATCTGAAACTCCCTCATTTGTGTCTATAAAAAGTGCATTTTCATGCCTTGTTTTACAAGTTTTCGGCCTCTAAAAAATTCCCCCAAAAGGTATTCTTCAACTTTCAGATCTAGTTTTTGAAATTCAAACATCCAAAAATTCAAAAACAATAGAAAACCTTCAGAAAATCCAAAAAAAAAAGTATTGTTCCATTAGATTATTCAAGTTAATTTTGATTTCTAATTGCTGATTTCCATTCTTCTAGTTCCTGAAATTTCAGATGTTCATTAGTTTGATTTTCGAGCAATTTTGAGTTTGTTTGAACTGGTTTTGGATAAGTTTTGGGTTAGTTGAAGTTGTTCTGGGGCTATTTCGAGTGAATGTGGGTTATTTTTTAATGCTGATTGTTTGCTGGTTGCTAAAGAAGTTTTGTGGCTACTAATCAAGTTTTAATTGCATTTGAGTGGTTTGTGGTTAACTGCCTGGGGTTTACTTGGTTTTAAAACTCTTCATAGTCATTGAATTAAGTTCATGGCTGATTGATATTTGCTCATGGTTGTTGCTGATGACTGACTCTGCTTCTTCTTAATTTCAAAATCCAGGTACACGTTCGAAATTCTGCTGTAAATTTCAAGCTCGAAAAAAAATGGAATAAAACTGCTCATTTGTGTTGATCCTGAGATTTGCTCGCTGAATATTACATGCTAGTAGCTGAATAAATGCTAGATGACATGTTATTTAGTGTAATTGAATGTTAATTAGTGTGTATAACTTTGGACTGTTTAGTGAAATTTTGAACCATTTGGACTGTAATAAGACTGTTTTGGCTGTTATTTGACTGGCTATGAATGCTTGAGTTTAGAATAGGAGTTAGTTGTTTTAGTGTTTCCATCCACACATTTAGTTGTTTTAGTGTTTCCATCCACACATTTAGTTGTTTTAGTGTTTCCATCCACACATGCTCATGGAACTGTTTGGACTGTTAAGTTAGAGAGTATTCATAGTTATATCATAGTTAATTTCATTTCGTTGTAGTGTGATTGTGAAAATCGGAAGGTGGTCAGTCAAAAAATAATTTCATGATCCACAGTTTTCACTAGTGTTAATAATCGATATCTTAATCCTGAAGTCACAATACTTGTGTTTAGCGTTGATAATTCTGAATTAGTTTGGGAATAGACGTTCAAAATCATGAGTCAATAGCAGTTAAGGTGTAATTATCTCAAAAACGCTCCACTACTTTGACACTGGCTCATGAATGTCGTTAGTTAGTAAATCGTTCAAAGAATCGATTCTGTTAGATTTCATAATTAGTTTACATTCTGATTAGATTATTAATTCATTTAAATTGTGCTTCATTATGGTCATGGTGTGGATTCGATGGTGGCCTGGGACATTACAGCTTCCTGGGCCTATCTTTGTTTACATCAGGCCCAGATAATTTCCTTTGAAGGGGCTGATATCGAGGCCAGTCTGTTGCATTTGTACATAAGCAGACTCGTTAGTCCATTAATTTGGACTTGGCTCGAAGGATTCAATTTATAATTTAGCATAATATAAATTCGGGCCCGAAATTTGCAATAATAATTAATTAGGATCTTTCTTTTTATTTGTATAAACAAAAACAAGAATTGAAAATCGTAGTTGCTTTTAGGTTTGCTCCTTTACAATAAAATGAGACAAGCCTCGCCGAGTAAAAAAAATAAATTACGGGGCCCTCAATAAATAGTTAGTAAAATAATTAGAATTCGGGAGGGCACTTTAGTAAATTTTACGGTCTTCCCCAAAATAATATTGCGTTAGACTCTTGAGGCGTGATTTAATTAAATTACTTTCTTAAACTTGGGTGCGCATTGATGCGACCCAAATCCAAATCTCAACGGAGTCAAAAATGTGTTAACAACCACGGGTACATTGATTGCGACGTGGTTCGAGACGCATTTTTACGACGTTGCAATTCTTATTAAAATAATAATAATAATAAAATAATAAAAGCGGTTTACTAATAAAAGGTACATAGGTTAGAACATGTTTTTGAAATCAAATACAATAGTTGAGCGACCGTGCTAGAACCACAGAATCCGGAAATGCCTAATACCTTCTCCCGGGTTAACAGAATTCCTTACTCGGATTTCTAGTTCGCGAACTGTTAACAGAGTTATTTTTTCCTCGGTTCGGGGTTCAACCGGTGACTTGGGGCACCATTAATCTCCCAAGTGGCGACTTTGAAATCTTAATAATAAATCTCGTTTCGATTGTCCTTTAGGTGGAAAAACTCCTTTACGCCTTTGCGGGTGTAGTAGCATAAAAAGGAGGTGTGACAGCTCTGGAGACTCTGCTGGGGAAACAAACCCAGAACTTCGGTTCAGGGTTCAGAATTCGAGCTCAGAATAATTATTGTATTTGGTTATATCTGATTTTCCTACATGTTTCATGCTTAATGTGTTAAATGTTTACCGCTTTGATATTATCTGAACTGTATATAAACTGTGCCGAAAACCCTTCTCTTCTCACCTCCGGGGATGTGCTTACTGGTTGAGGCTCCCTATTCTGTTAGTGTCAATACCTTGAAATTAGAAAGAGGCCGGACAAGTTACTAAGCCAGATGGCCTTTTGGTTCCCGGTACGTAACCCCCTCCTTGACTCGAGTTGTCCGCTCGGGTACACAGTCTAGAACACATACCCAGTTTTGAACTTAGAATAACTTGACTTCATGCCTGATCCCTAATAGGAGCTCTTATTTGCATCATGTTGCATATGACTTAGGGGACTCAACATAGGGGTTGGGTCCGTCTAGGACAGGTAACCGAAAATAAAACGACCACCATGATGCATTTTACGTGTTGCATTTATTTGTCTCGGGCCCGCATGCTGACCGGCTTTTAAACATCGAGAATTTTGTAAAATTGAGAAAAAGAAAAAAAGAGAGAAATAGCAGTATAAAGAATTAATTGTTTAGTTTTAGAAAAACTGATGCCAAAATGCTGTCGAAACTCTGCTGAAATTTCGAAAAAATGAAAAAAAAATGAAAATGTTTTGTTTTCAATAGTTTGTTTTACTAAAAGCAAGAAAAAAATTAGAAAAAGAGTCCTTATTTTTGGAAATTGTTCGCAGAAAAAGAAAAAGAAAAAGAGTCTTTATTTTAGTTTGGGAAAATATGTTGTTTTATTGTTTGTTGAAAAAGAAATCGGGTGCGCATTGATTACTTTCTTAGGCGCGATTTAATTAAATTAAATTACTTAAAATCGGGTGCGCATTGATGCGACTCAAATCCAAATCTCAACGGAGTCAAAAATATGTTAACAACCACGGGTGCATTGATTGCGACGTGGTTCGAGACGTATTTTTGCGACGTTGCAATTCTTATTAAAATAATAATAATAATAATAATAATAATAAAAAAAATAATAAAAGAGGTTTACTAATAAAAGGCACATAGGTTAGAACATGTTTTTGAAATCAAATAAAATCAAATACAACAGTTGAGCGACCGTGCTAGAACCACGGAATCCGGGAATGCCTAATACCTTCTCCCGGGTTAACAGAATTCCTTACCCGGATTTCTGGTTCGCGGACTGTTAATAGAGTCATTATTTCCTCGGTTCAGGATTCAATCGGTGACTTGGGATACCATTAATCTCCCAAGCGGCGACTCTGAAATCTTAATAATAAATCCCGTTCCGATTGTCCTTTAAGTGGAAAACTCCTTTACGCCTTTGCGGGTGTAGTAGCGTAAAAAGGAGGTGTGACAGCTGCTTCCAATCTCTTTTTGAGATTTTGTATAATCAATTTGTTCTTTTATTCCCCTTTACCATTTTCGCTTGGATGATAAGGCGAAGATGTGATTATTTTGGTTTTCAAGTCTTCAAGGAACTTCGTCACCTTTGCGCCTATAAACAGTGGCCCGTTGTTGCAGGCTATCTCTTTTGGTATCTCAAATCTGCAAATTCTGTTCTCTACAAGAAATCCACCACTTCATATTCACCGATCTTATGATAAGGACCTACTTCAACCCACTTAGAAAAATTGTCAGTTAAGGTCAAAAGAAACCTTACCTTACCAGGGGTCAGCGGTAGTGGTCCGATGATATCCATTACCTACTTTATGAATGGCCATGGAGACAAAACTGATTTCAATGGTTACACTGGTTAATATACCAACGGTGCGTAACATTGACACTTATCACATTTTTGAACAAACGATTTGGCGTCTTGTTCCATTCAGGGGAAGCAGTATCCTACCTTTACCAACTTTAATACCAAGGAATCTATGCTCGAATGATTTCCACATATCCCTTCATGGACTTCTCGCATAACATAATTGGCTTCGGAGGCTCCCAAGCATCAGGCCAGTAGGCCATGGAAATATTTCCTATATAATTGGCCTCTTTTGAAGCTATATCATGCTGCTTTAGCGCGCAATGCCCAGGATGCCTTAGGGTCTTCAAGCAACTTTTCGTGCTCGAGATAATCAATGATATTATTCCTCCAATCCCAAACCAAATTAGTCGTATTTACCTCGTAGTAACTATCTACATCTAGAACTAAGTACATCGCTTCATTTTTATTTATGATCCAAGTTTAGCTAATGCATCTGCTTCTGTGTTTTCTTCCCTCGGGATATGTGTAATTTACCACTCCCATAATCGAGCAAGCAGAGTCTGAACATTTGCTACGTATTATTGTATGCGTTCCTCTTTGGCTTCGAAGATCTCGTAGACCTGATTTACCACTAGTTAAGAGTCGCATTTGATTTTTATTACCTCGAAATCTAGTCCCCAAGCCCATTCGAGCCCTGCAATCAAAGCTTCATATGTCGCTTCATTGTTAGTCAAAGGAACCGTTCTTATGGCTTGCCTTAGGATTTCTCCCGAGGGCGTGGTTAATACTAGGCCAAGATCAGACTCTTTTACATTAGAAGCTGATGGTAGGCTATAAAATTGTGTTTTAGCCATAGTATTGCACTCTAATTATTAAATTTTTTGTGTGTTCAAGTTTAAATTATAGTGAATTCTACTTATTACGTGTTTTATACCTTGTAGGAACTGATTTTGAGCTATATAGGTAAATTGGAGCGAAATCGAGCAAGTTGGAGCTTTGAATTCTGAGTAGAAGCTCAAGCAATTAAGACGATATCGTGTTCGGGAGTCGAGGATCAATTCCGGATATAAAAAAAAGTGGACGAATGAGTTTACTCTGAGAAAAAGCCACTACCGCGATGCTTGGAGTGCCACAAGGCACGGTGCGATAATGCCAGTGCGGTCTGACAGAAGAAATGCAAGCTCTCTAGATTTCCTCATTGGCGGCATGCGACGCGACTGTGCATAATTATCAGAGTAATTTCCAAGTTCGTCTAGAAAAGGGTAGTTTCGTTTGGGCTTGTTTCTACACGGTATAAATAAACCAAAAACATGATTTTGAAGGGAATTTTTACCTACAGAAGATTGGAGAACCAACCAAGGCAAGAAGACTCTAGAATTCATCAAAATTTTGACCAGCAATCGGTGCAATACAGAAGTTTGTTTTGAATCATTAGAATTGATGTTTTCTTTGTTTCTGAACCTTATTAAGATGTATTACTCCATCGTTATGGAGTAAATTATATTAGGGTGTTCACAGATACAGTGTTTTGATAAATTGATTGGGGATTCGATTCTTAATAATTGTTAGAATTAATTGATGGAGCTTTAATTTGTATTGTGAGTTATTTATTATTTTGGTTAATCGAAAGATGAGTTTGATAAATTTCTTCATATCGTATGCTTTCTAGTTCAAATTTGTGATTCAATTAGGTAATTGAAAGATCCTCTTGAATTTTTAATCAAACTAGAAAATAAGGGAATATTCGTGAGAAGTTACACGTTAGATCATAACCATCATTTCATTGTTGCAATCGTTTACCATACTTCGATTGGATTAATTACTGAAATTAATGTTTAATCAAAAGAGAAAAATTAACTTCAAGTGTAATCTTTTTGTCGAGTGAATTCGTGATAATCAATCGTATTATAGAGGAATTAACTCAAGAATTGGATCTTGAGTCAGTTATCTAGCACGTATCTAGCCAACTACCCTTATTCCCCTCATTGATATTTCATCGTTGCTCATATACTATCTTTTGTGATCAATTGTTATTTGTTAAATTTTGAGTAGCTAATTGTAGTAACAATTATCAAATCAAGTGTTAAATTTTCGGGATAGAAATGAACTGGAAACTAATCAAATACTATTTAAATCCAATCCATGTGGAGACGATAATTAATCTATATTATCTTTGACTAGCGAGCAATAATTTTGTATTGTATTTTGCGCTTGTCAAATTTTGGCGCCGTTGCCGGGGATTGGAAATCAATAGTGCTTGAAATAGTTTGTAGTGATAATTCAGAAATTTTTCTTATTATGTTTTGTGTTCTTTGATTGTGCGCAGGCTACATGTTAGATTGGTGCATGAATCGATCTTCTCGAAAAGAAGTGCAACCATACGAGCCAGAAATCGAGAAACAACTACGACAGTTGAGGAAGGAAAGAAATCTCCCCGAGAAAATTGAGAAGGTTGGGCAATCCTCAACCAAAGAAAATATGGGTGGAGATGATAATATTGTGGACTTAGCTGCGAGAGAGGCAGCTCAGCAACAAGAAGCACGGTTAGTGATGAAGTAGCCCGTTGATGGGGATCGAAGATTCAATCCAAAGAAAAAATCATCGAGGATAAATTTGAAAATGCAAGTCCTAGGCCTGGGAGATCACTAGGAGACTATGCTAGACCGGTGTACAACCAACAACAATCTAGTGTGAGGCCCCTACCCATCGATTCTAATAATTTTGAACTCAAACAGGGAGTTATCCAGACCATTCAGAACAATTGCAATTTCAGAGGCAAACACAATTAAGATCCTAACAACCATCTGATGGACTTTGACGAAATTATAACACATTCTGCTACAATGGATCATCACATTACGCTATCTACCTCAGCGCATTCCCTTTCTCACTTAAGGATAATACAATGTAGTGGTTGAGAAGTCTGCCCACAGGATCAATCCGTACATGGGAGGAGATGACTACTAAGTTTTTGGGAAAAAATTCTCGGCTGCTAAGACTGGGAGGATGAGAAAAGAGATCGACAATTTCAGCCAACGCCGAAGGAGAAACAGTGTTTGAGGCATTGCAGAGGTGCCCTCACAACGGAATGGAGCAATGGATGCAACTTCAAGACGTTTGGGATGGGTTATGCCCATCATCAAGGAGATTGCTTAATAGTGCAGTTGTAGGTCCTTTGAAGAAGAAACTCCAGAAGAGATTTTCACATTTATGAATGAACTATTTGTAGAAGCAGAACAATTTTTCACAGACCAAGGGGATCAAAGAAGATCAACACGGGTGCACCAAGTAGTATCGTCTGTAGCAGTGCAGGCCCAAATTGTAGCTATGTCTAAGGACATCAAGCAACCGTCTATGGCTTAGGTGCAAAATCAACCACATGTGAGATGTGATCTATGGGTTGGGACACCCTACACATGAGGAAGTCAATATTGTGGGGAACTTTAATAGAGGAAACTACCAAGGTGGGAACAACTATAATGCTATGGGTCAAAGATATCCAGGTTTTTCATGGAGTTCACTTAATGGGAGCTTGAACTAATAGAGGAAAAATAATTTCATATCCTTGGGTCAAGGACCATCGGGTTTTCAGAACTAGCAGAGGCTTTAGGGACTCTACCATCTGACATTGAAAAGAACCCAAAGGAAACAATCAAAGTCGTATCTCTAAGAAGTGGCAAAGCATTACTGACCCAGTGTGAAGGTTATACCTGAGGTAGCTATAAAGCAGACTGGACACCAGTAGAGAAAAAGAGGGAAGAGCAAAAGAGCCAGAATAGCGGGGTACAACAGCAGATTGAAGAACGTAGACATATGCCAGCTCTACCATTCCCTCAAAAGATGAAGCGGGAGAAACTTGACAAATGTTTTGGGATTGAAGATGCTCAATCAACTTTATGTGAACATTCCTTTCACAGAGGTACTCACTCAGATGCTTGCTTATGCAAAGTTCTTAAAGGAAATCCTATATGGCAAGAGAAAATTAGATGAGACAACAGTGGTCAAGCTGAATGTCCACTACAGTGCCATATTGCAAAACAAAATTCCCCAAAAGTGTGGGGACCCAGGAAGTTTCACCATACCATGCTCGTTGGGGAGTGAAAAATTCGACAAGGACCTCTATGATTCTGGTGCGTCTAAAAATCTAATGTCTATGTCTGTATTCATGAAACTAGAAGGTGAACTTGGAGTGATCAAATCAATACCAGTATCCCTACAACTGGCCGGCCAGACCATCATTCTACCTGAGGGAATCGTTGAAGATATTCTAGTGCCGGTGGATAAGTTTGTGTTCTCTGTAGACTTTATTGTGATGGATATGGAGGTGAACAAGGAGGTGCCTTTAATTTTGGAGAAGCTATTTTTATGTACAGGTAGAGCCATCCTTGATATCTATAAGGGACAACTAATGCTTAGAGTAGGCAATGAGAAAATAGTGTTCCAGATGAAGAGAATGATGAAATACCCCAGTGATGAGGCGTTTCCCTACTCGTGTTTCAAGCTAGATGTTATTGGAGAGTTGGATGACAAATACAAGTTTGACTAGCTTGTGGGGGATACTCTAGATAGGTGTATTACTCAGTCTTGCACAATGGAGGATGAGGATCCTAAAATAAAGAAAGATGTTAAAGCTCTTGAAACTGAGAATCAAGTGGTTGATGAAGAGGAACTAATTGAGGAGGGTTCTAAGCCTAATGTGGAATTGAAAGTCCTCCACACTCAATTGAAGTATGCCTTTCTCTAAACTAATCAATTTCATATGATTATTTTTGCTGACTTGACAGGTACACAGGAGCAAAAGCTAGTGTAGCTGTTTAAAAAGCACAAGAAGGTCATTGGTTGGAGCATAGATGATATTCAAGGAATTCGTCTATCCCTTTGCATGCACAAATTTCTACTGGAAGAAAATAGCAAGCTAGTGGTGCAACCTGATAACTAGGGATTCTAGTATATTGTATGCTCCTTTTTGCCTGAGTTTTGGATTAAAAATGTGTACAAGTATTCCCAAAGTTAACTTGTTGTGCTTGTTTACAATGTTTGGTCAAGAAGAGACAAGGTTGTCATAACCAGTTCAAAAAAGAGCGAAACCTGCACAAGTTCAAAGCGGAGTCAAAGCAGCGCTACAACAAAAAATCCACCCCGAACATAAAATACCCACCGCGACCATGGTCTTTTTATTGTGGTCCACGATGGCAAGGTTTAGAGAGATGCATTTTCTAGGATTGCAAGTCCCCGCGGTCCGCGGTGATTTTATGCGATCGTGGTACCTCAACTGAGACAGCGGTCCTTTTATCGCGGTCCGCGGAGAAGAGATTCAGAGAGCCAAAGTTGAAGCTAAAACTAGAAGATTGCGGCCCGAAGTTGATTTTATGCGGCCGTGGTAGCCTCACCGCTGCAGCGGTCCATTTTCCGTTGTCAGTGGTACGTCTGTCAGGGCCATTTTTGTTCAGAAAATTTATCTGTGTATAAATACTACTTTTTCAGATTTTTAGGTCACCTGATGCTAGCTGAGAATGTGAACGCCGACTTTTGTCTATTTTGAGTAACATTGTAGCTTATTTAGCAATTAACCTTACTTTTATCTTGTAATTACAATTTATGGATTATTCTTCATCTCAATCTATGATTTCTTGTTCAATTATGAGTAGCTAAACCCATTAGCTAGAGTTGTGGCTCAACCCTAGTGTGGGTATTTAATGGGAATTTTATTTTAGGGCTTAGATATTTATAGGTAATTGATATTTGGCCTGATTTATGCTTTCTATGTTGAATTAGTGGTTGCAAATACTAATTTGTGCCTTTTTGACTTAGGCTCTTCTTGAGAAAGAGAGCTTAAGTCTACGAAATTCAGGCCAATAAGAAATTGGGGTATATTCAAGAGATTGATCATCCCAATCAAAGGGTTAAACCTAGAGATAGTAATACCCGACTTGAGACAACATTGCTTGCACAAGTTGAACACCCAATTGGGCTTGAGAAAGCCAATTAGGGTAAAGTCACTCTTACTACAGAGAGGTGTAGAGTGAGTAGCTTCGTGCATTGGCTATATCATGATACCAATTATAACATTATTTCCCTAAGTTTTAGATCCCGTTAGATACTCCCCTAGGAGTAAGTCACTTCCCTAATGCCCTTTTCCCATTTAGAAAACCCTACGAAAATATCCACTTAGTTTAATTTCATGCATCATTAGTATTAAAATTAGAAGTAGCAAACAAACAAGAATGATTGGAAGTGAAATCAAGAGCACTACACATTGCTAGATTAGATAGGAATCCAACCCCAAACATATATTAGATCCGTGTGGATTCGATCCCGACCTTCTCGGGTAAAAGATGCATCGACCACTCTTAACACTCTATAGTGGTGTAGGGTTGGACCCGATCACAACCCCAAAGCAAGCTGAACAAAAATTTTGAGGAGGTAGTGCCTAAGAAGATCATCAAATTGCTAGATGCGGGAGTGATTTTTCCCATCTCTGATAGCCAGTGGACTAATACAGTGCAAGTTGTACCTAAAGAGGCGGGAACGAAAGTGGTGAAAAATAAGGATAATTAATTGATCCCCACAAGAACAGTCACTGGGTGGAGAATGTGTATTGATTATAGAAGGTTGATAATGCAGCAAGAAAAAATCATTTCTCACTCCCCTTTATTGATCAAATGCTCGAGAAAATTGCTGGACATTAATGCTATTGCTTTTTGAATGGGTACTCAAGTTACAATCAGATACCCATTGCCCTAGAAGATATGGAGAAAACCACATTCACTTGCCTCTCAGTTATTTTTGCTTATCGAAGGATGTCGTTTGGGTTGTGTAATGCACTTGCCACTTTTCAGAGGTGCATGATGTCTATATTCGCCGATTTAAACGGGAAGTGTCTAGAGGTGTTCATGAATGATTTCACCTGTTTTGGTGACGACTTTGAGGATTGCTTGATGAATTTGAAGCTCGTGCTTGAACGTTTTAAAGCCACCCACTTGGTTCTTAACTAGGAGAAGTGTCACTTTATGGTCAAGGAGGGAATTGTCCTAGGCGACTAATTGCACATGGAATTGAAGTAGAAAGAGCTAAGGTTGATGTAATTACTAGTCTCCATCCACCAGCTTCAGTGAAGAGCATAAGAAGTTTCTTGGGACATGCTGGGTTCTATAGAAGGTTCATCAAAAACTTTTCCAGTATTACCAAGCCATTGATGGGTTTGCTAGGGAAAGATGTCAAGTTTGTTTTCAACGTGGAGTGCTTAAGAGAATTCGAATTGATAAAGGAAAAGCTTGTGAGTGCTCCTATTACGGAGACACCCAATTGGAGCCAGCCATTTGAGATAATGTGTGATGCTAGTAATGTAGCTGTTGGAGTAGTTCTGGGGTAAAGAAAAGATAAAATGTTTAGGCCCATCTACTATGCAATCAAGACGCTGAATGATGCTAAAGTTGACTATTCTACTACTGAGAAAGAGTTCTTTGCTTTTGAAAAGTTTAGATCATACCTTGTGGGAAGTAAAGTGATTGTACACACTAATCACTCAGTTTTGAAATACTTGTTGAGTAAGAAGGAGTCCAAGTCGCATCTCATAAGGTGGGTGTTGTTGATCCAAGAGTTTGACTTGGAGATCAAATATAGGAAGGGCACAAAAAATCAAGTCGCAGATCATCTATCTCGACTTGAGAAACCTTCGGTTGAAATAGTTGAAATAAGGGAAGAGTTTCCTGATGAGAAGATTTTCTCCGTAGTTGCGGTCTCCGAAAGGCCACCTTGGTACAATGATGTAGCCAACTTTTTGCCTAGTGGATAGTTGTAACGTGACCTCACTCTTAATCAAAGGCAGAAGCTTCAAAGTAAGGTGAAAAGTTATTTTTGGAATGACCCCTTCTTGTATAAACTATGTACAGATGGTATGATTCGAAGATGTGTTCTTGAAGGAGAGATGGCAAGTATTCTGCCTCACTGCAATGATAAAGCAGCTGGAGCACACTATAGTGGAAATCGCACGGCAGCAGCGGTCATGGAAGCTGATTTCTATTGGCCAACTTTGTACAAAGACGCACGAGCGTATGTAGCTGCATGTGACAAATGTCAAAGGGCAGGTAATATTAGCAAGAGGAATGAAATGCCTCTCAACTCCATTCTGGTATGTAAAATTTTTGGCGTTTGGGGCATTGACTTCATAGGTCCGTTCACAATGTTGCATTCTCATGAATATATCCTAGTAGCCGTTAACTACGCCTCTAAATGGGTCGACACAGTCCCTACTAGGACCAATGATGCTCGGGTAGTGTGTCAGTTCCTACGGAAGAACATCATTACCCGCTTTAGGGCACCTCAAGTGATTATCAATGACAATGGGCTGCACTTTGTGAGCAAGAAGTTCGCTGAATTGTTGTCTAAGTACGGGGTCACACACAAAATAGGAACCCCGTACCATGCCCAAACTAGGGGAAATGTTGAAGTGACTAACCGTGAACTTAAACGAATTCTTGAAAAGACAGTTAGTGCTTCTCCTAAGGATTGGTTTGTAAAGTTGGGTGAAGCTCTATGGGCATACAGAACTACATTTAAAACAACCATAGGGACTTCACCATTCAAGTTAGTGTATGGAAAATAATGTTATCTGCCTGTCGAGATAAACCATAAATCCTATTGGGCAATTAAGATGCTTAATCTTGATATTAGTCTTGCATGTGAACACAGGTTGGCGCAAATTAATGAATTGGAGGAGTTTAAAATGGACATGTATGAAAATGCGCGAATTTTCAAGGAAAAAGCAAAAAGGTGGCATAATAATCTGATTAAGCCAAAGGAGTTTCAGGAAGGGGACAAAGTCTTACTATACAATAGTAGACTTAGGTTATTCCTCGAAAAATTCAAGTCAAGATGGACAGATCTGTATATGGTAAAACATGTCTCAGCGTATAGAGCCAGTGAAATACAAGACGGTGAAGGGAAGGAAAGCTTTAAAGTGAATGGGTACAGGTTGAAACCTTACCTTGTTGGAGGATTTGACAAGAAATCATCTAGCATCGTGATCAAATGAGCCTAAATGACAGAGTCAAGCTGACAACTATAACTCAGAACTACTTCTAATACTGTTTAAATCCAATCACTATGGAGATGATGATTAATCTATACTATCTTTGACTAGAGAGCAATAATTTTATTTTGTATTTTGCGCTCATCTGAAGCTTCATCCGTAAATAGGTTTTAAACTCTTGATGTCGATTCTAATACCATCACTACTTCTTTGGTTGCTAGAGGCAGCAATCCCTTATTGAAATTGACCATAAAGTCGCCCAAAACTTGTGACTTAATCGTAGTCCTAGATTTATATTCTATGTCAAATTAACTTATTTCGACGGCCCATTTAGCCAACCTACTCGAAAGTTCGGGTTTGCGAAGGATATTCTGCAGGGGAAAGGTGGTTACCATAGCTATCAGGTAACACCGAAATTAAGGCCTTAGCTTCTGAGCAGCGACTACGAGGGCAAAGGCCAGCTTCTCCAAATGCGGGTAGCCAGTTTCTGCTCCCATTAAAATTCTACTAACATAATAAATGGGAGATTTCTTACCCTCGTCCTCATCGACTAAAACAACCGCTACCTCTGAGACTGCTAGGTAGGTAACAATGATTCACCTTCCTTTGGCTTCTATAGTAATGGAGGACTTAACAAGTAATTTTTCAAATCCCTCAAAGCCTGCTGGCATTTTAGGGTCCATTCGAAGTTGTTCTTCTTTTAGAGGAGTGCGAAAAACTGGCAGCATTTATCTGAAGACAAGGAAATGAACCTACTATAAACGGTCAATCTCTCTATGAGCCTTTGAACCTCTTTTACGCTTGCTAGCTTGTCTAAGATGTCTTCGATGGATTATATTTTATTGGGGTTAACCTCAATCCCCCCATTGTGACACCATAAATCCCAGGAACTTGTCGGAGCTTACCTCGAACGCACGCTTCTCATGTCTAAACTTCATATTATTCTTCCTTAGGATGTCAAAAGTTTCTTGCAAGTGCTTAAGACGATCACTTGCGTTCAAATACTTAACAAACATATTGTCTATATAAACTTCCATGATTTTCCCTATCTGTTCTTCAAACATGTTGTTTACAATCCATTGATAAGTGGCTCCGATATTCTTTACCTTGAAGGGCATTATTGTAAGGCCCCGTAAAATTTTGTGCTTAAAACCTAGTAGCTCATAGTGTCAAGGTCCGAATATTGTGTTAGGAATGTGTAGAATTCTTGGCGGCTCGCAAGCTCGCCGCGGTTCGGACCCTCGGTGGTGATCTAAGCTTTAAAAATCAAAAGAATAAATTTTTCCAGAAAATTGTCATTTCTGCGGTCAAGAATGCGGTCGCAGATCAGCTATGCGGACCGCATTCCTACCGCAGAGTGTAACAGAAGATTTGTCAAAAATTGAAGTTAAAATGCGGTCAATTCTGCGGCGCATTATGCGACCGCAGAACACGAATGCGGACCGCATTCTTGTCGCAAATCGTGTTAGAACATTTAATTTTTGGGAGCAATTTTGCGGTCCATTATGCGGACTGCATGTTAACTCTGCGATCGCAGATGCGACCGTAGACCCGACTCGGCCCAGATTTTTTAATTTTTTTTAACCCGATCTCTTCTTCAATAAAACACCCCAACACTTTATTTTTACATATTTTCTGAGCAAAATAAGAGAGAGGGAGGAGAGATTCTTGAGGGAAAAACCTATTATCTTCAAAGATTGTTCTTCTAATGGCTTGGTCCGGAAAATTCTAAAGCAAGTGTCTTCTTCCCCAAATTCTAAAAGTAAAAACCCTAACCCTTTTTTATTTCCTTGATTTTTAGATTTTAAAGGAAAGAAAGATTTTCATGCATTAACTCTTGAAAATGGAAGTTAGACACTCATG
>MU718128.1:59428-99192 GCA_026770625.1 Nicotiana glauca
CTTACTTGTCTATGGCTTGAGTTTACTTGGGACAAAGCTTGTTTATACATACCAGTACAATTCTAGTGTACTGACGTCCCTTTTGCCGGGGGCGCTACATTCGTGTTATAATTGTAGGTGGATCCGTAGCAAGTACTTCAGTTCATCGGCAGTAGCACTCCTTCATCTTCCACTGACCGTTTGGTGATCCCTTTTCCTCTCGGGGTCCTATGTGGCTCATGCCACTTCTATTTCGAAGTCTTATTTTGGTTTTATGTAAGGTATAGCCAGAGCCTTGTTACCGGCGAGTACTGTATTATCCTGTCATATCTTAGAGGCTCCGTAGACAAAAAATGTGGGATTATGGACTTATGTAATTATAGGTCGGGCATTGAAAGTTGTAAACTTGTTAAAGAAATTAAGCATGTTGTGTATGTTTCAAAAAAGAGTGATTTCAATTATGAAATGGTTAATCTTTGGTTAATAAGTGATGAAAAATACAGGGGTAACACGTGGGTTAGGAAAGGCACCCAGGTCCGCTTGACTGGGGCTACCCGGTCGGGCACCGGTCATGTCCCTTGATTTGGGATGTGACAATTATATTATAGTAATATGTGCTAAAATTTGCCATGAACGAAGTTTTTTTTGATCCTCCGGGTTCATCTTAATTTGGTTGTACCCGGAGTAAGCATTGAGAAAATTCATTAACTCATGCTAGGCCATAGTCTCAATCATTTGATCAATATTTGGCAATGGAACGAGTCCTTTGGGCACGCCTTATTCAAGTCCTTATAGTCTACGCACATGCGATATTTATTCTTCTTCTTAGAAATTACTAGTATATTAACTAGTCAGTCCGAATACTTTACCTTTCGGATTGAATCGATATCAAGTAGGTGAGTTACCACTTCTTTAACAAATTTATTTCTGGCCTTGGCAATAGGAGGTTTTTTATGTCTTACCAGAGGGATTTTGGTATCCAAGCTTAGCTTGTGTATGACCACTTCTAGTGGGATACCTGTCATATCCGACCACGCAAAATAATCGACGTTAAATTTAAGAAATTCAATAAACCCATACCTGAGTTCGGGGTGTAGTCCTTTCTCCAACTGGAATTTTCTCTCCAAGATCCTAGGATCAAGCCCTTCTTTAATGACAATTATGAGGGCCACTGAAGAATGTGTAACAGTGGCCAGTGAATGCTATATTTTTCTACGGGTAGTGTACTTAATGTTGTAGAATATTCTCTGGCAGAATACATAGTTTACCCATCAAACTTTCACCGAAATCCCTGTTACATACCTTTTTTTTCACGAAAACTTCTTATACACTCAACCTTTTAAAAGTGTATCTAAAACACACTTCTTCAGTACTGGACCACTTTTTTCTCATCAAGTATAGTCACGCACCAATAATAACGTGACAGGTGTTGTTGACTTCAAAAAACTTGAATTTACAATTATTTCCATCTTCTTCATCTTCCCCAGGCTGTACCACCATGGCTACCCCCTCCATCCACCACCCAAAGTTTAATTTTAATTTTCAAATTATTAGGATAACATTGAATCTCTATCAACACACTACCAATTAAATAGTTTCCCTAAAATTTCTTTGCATTTGTATCTTCTCTCTTTCAAATTAACCAATCGATTATATAGTTTGAGTACCAAAATTGCTTACACCAAGCAACAATAAGAACAAAAAAGAACTCAAGAACCCAAAATTCTCAACCCATCAATGGCTGAAATGGAAGAAACTCCACAGATCCAATTAGAGCCCACAAAATCTCACAAAACACGTATGAAGAACTTCATGAATTTTTCCTTCAGCATTTGGCAACCGTGGCAGCTCAACGGCGTCATTCAACGATTCCTGCGTTGAATATGAATCTCTGATTTTTTATCCTCCTCTAAATCTTGGCAAAAATATTTGGTAGTATGGTAGTATAAGAGGGAGAGTGCAGTAATGGAAAAAGATGAAAAATAATAGTAGTGGATTTTTATTCTAAAAAATGAAGAAAAGGATTTTGAAAAATGAAAATATGAAAAGGCTGGACAAGTGCTGTCAAAATGAGTCTTTAGACACAGAATTTTAATTGTCCACTCGCCTCTTATGTGTGAAAAATACATGAGTGACACGTAATCAAAAAGGTGTATTTTCGACACGCTTTTAAAAGGTTAAGTGTATAAGAAGTTTTCCGTGAAAAAAAGTGTGTAAGAGGGATTTCGGTGCAAGTTTGATGGGTAAACTATGTATTTTGCCAATATTCTTCATTAAATACTATCTGTGACAGATATTTATTTCATTTTTATGAGTACCGTTCTATCCGGTAACAAGCAGGAGCGTTGCCTTCGATTTCAGCTATCTTCTGTTTTCAGCTCCACATGTCACTTCGTCATGCGATCATTTAATATAGGCGTAATACATACGGAGACACTTAAAGTTGGCACGATCTTTTACTTAGACACTTAAACTAGGCCTCTTTCCAATTAAGCACGTTTCTTAGGCAATTTGCATACTAATTAGACACGTTTTTTTGTTGGTTTATTAATTATTGTGTAGGGTTCTGCTGCAGCTTTGAATGAAGCTTTATCCAATGCTGAATTTAAGATGTGTGCAAGGCATATATGGTCTAATTGGCATAAGAAATGGAAAGGAGGGGAAAGGAGAAAACAGTTTTGGAGGTGCTCTAAATCTAGTTATGAAGTTAAGTTTATTTGTAAGGATATTTGTAGGGATTTGTTATATTATCCAGAAAAGTCATGGGTTAGAGCCTAGTTTAAGTGTCTAATTGCTATGAGAATTGCTTAAGAAACGTGTCTGACTGAAAAGAGGTCTAGTTAAAGTGTCTAAGTGAAATATCGTGCCAACTTTAGGTGCCTCCGTATGTATTACGCCTTTAATATAACATACTTTTACCCTATACAGTGCGAACAAAGTTACACTTTAGTAGGTGAAAAAATCGATATTAAACTCGGTGTTTAATCAATTACTATGGAGAGAGTATTTATCATTACTGAACATCCGTTGTTTTCTATTTATTTTACAAATTTGTCGTTTCTAAAGGATATGTGGTTCACGATGTAAAAAAAGTCGTATAAGATAAGAGTATTAGATCATGCAAACTTCTTCCAATAATAAAGACAAATGTCATGTAGTTGTTTCACTTGGTATGGTAATAGATCTCAATGATTTTCCATGTGCGTGGTTTCAAAAGTTTTAATTGGCCGTCTTACTTTGTATGTATGTTTCATGTTAAAGATCTAGCATGTTGAAAATACAAGAATTTTTTTTAAAAAAAGAATAATATATAGGAGTAGCAATCATATATGATTAGTTACATGAGAAATTTACCTCGTACGATTGAATAAGTTTGACGAACAATCTACAAAAAACAGAAATTTGAGGTGAACAAATTCTTTTGCTGAACAACAAGTTGACTAATTTTGTAGCAACGGTAAAGTTATTTTCGTGTGATATATAGGTCACTGATTCGAACCGCAGAAGCAGTCATTAATACTTGACGGTCTACATTACACTCCTTAGGGTGCGACCCTTCCCAGGACTTTACGAAAATACAGAATATTTTGTACACTAGGCTAATCTTATATTATTTAACAACGAATTAACAAAAAATTATTATCTTGAAACCCTTTTTTTTTTTTTTTTTTTTGTATTGCCATCTTTAGAAAACAGAATGTGAAGGATAATACGCGAGCATTCGAAAGAAAGAAATGCATCGTTCAATAATATTACGCAATTTTATCAACCATTAGACGTATTGCATCACTCCATGATCTAATAATATCATTCAATCAAACAAGAACAGCCGATTAGAGTCGGATTTCGGGATTTAAACTCTATAAGTTATTAAACTTTTACGATTTTTAACATTAAACTCATTATATTATTTAACATATAGGTTTATATCCACTATTTAATACAATTTTAATCTATTTTTACACATAAATTTATTCGTATAAAAAATTATAGGTTCAGTAGAGCCCGACACCTTAATGCTACATATGCCCTGGAGCCAAAAATTCAGAGCTTCCACGAAATCAACCCAAAAAGAAGAGATAAGAAAAAGGCAACAAAATGATGCATCCCACTTTCACGATCACGATAACGAAAGGAATGCGTTATCACTATTTTTATGTTCTATATTATATGATTTTAGCCTTAATGCTATGTTCATATGATTTTAATAATATTAAAATTAATATCTCAGCTTTCAAGTTTCAAGAGTATTTTTAGTATGTTTCAAGAATCTTTTATTTCTTAAAAATCTCATGTCTTGTTAAATATTATCGTATGCGTAAACAACTCTCGGCAATGAATATCTCAGACTCCCGCATGAATGAAGAAGGTAACGAAATACGATATTTGGTGTGAATTACATAATCACTTAAATCAGCGAATGTTTTAACACAAGTTGTGCCCAAAGCCATTAGGTTGAGAGCACGTCAACTTAGACATCACGCATCGCAAAATAAAAAAAATATATGTATCATCATATAAAATGGCACATCGACCTAGGCATCACGCATAGCAAAAAAAAAAAAAAAAAAAAATTATATATATATATATATCGTCCTATAAAATGGATAGAAGGGAATAACATACTACACTCCACTAACTTTAAATTATTGGATCCACACCTTATCAAATAGAAGGGCCAGTGATGCTTTTTGGTTTGTGTACACTTTGGTAGTTCCAAGTCTTATCATATGGAGTCTGATTTAATGATCTAAAGGTATTCAGAAGCAGCGTGTCTTCTTTAGAAACTATCTCTCCCCACAAGCCCACCGAAAAGGAGAAATTAGAGATGGACATAATTAAAGGTGGATTTAGGATTTTAATTAACGCAATAAAAATATTTTTATTTTTATTCCATCAATATTTTCTAAAGGCTTTTAGCGTTCAAAGTGTTAAGTGAATTAAATTATAATTTTAAAGGTATACATATATACATATATATATATACAATCAAATCTCTTTATAACAGCCTCATTTGTTTTGATATTTTTTTACTGTTGTAGTGAAGGGTTGTTACAGAGAACATATATTATAATATAGCATGAAAATATGACCAACAACAATAACATACGTAATGTAATGGGTCTAGGGAGGATAGTATGTATGCAGACCTTACCCCTTCCTTCAAGAAGGCAGAGATGTTGTTTCCGGAAGACCATCGGCTTAAAAAGATACAAGAAAGAGCAACTACAACCACACCAAATAGAAACTAAATCACAAATAAAAAGATACAAAACTAAAATTGAGTACTGCAATCAGAAGGCCGGAACAAAAGTAACATAAGTAATCACAGAACTTAATGAATACGAAAATACATAAATAACACTAACTCAATACTAAAGTTGTCACTGACAAGGAGAACGTTAGCCGACATATTCTAACCCTTTACCTTAATTTTACACATTCTTATTCATGGTCATATCCTTAATGAGCCGAAGCAATGCCATAGCTTATCTAATCAGTAATCACATATCCCCAATACTTCTTTGACCTATCTTACCTTTTCTATTATATAATTCAAATAAAATCTTGACCGTTATAATAAAATACTATTATAAAATATGACTATTATAGATAGATCTGATTGTACAAAATTTATATGGAAGTTTACGAATCAGGTGACCCTTCATGATTACACATAGGTTGCCTCTCCACGCAATAGAATGGATGTATATAAAAGCCAAACACCTCTACAAAACACACTCCAACCTCAAATTTCTCCAAAGAAAATCTAACTTTGGTTCTCTCTCTTTTTCTTTTCCTAAACTTCAAAAATGAAGAATTTGATTTTCCTAATGATGTTTCTGACCATATTACTACAAACAAACGCCAATAATCTAGTAGAAACTACATGCAAAAACACACCAAATTACCAACTTTGTCTGAAAACTCTGCTTTCGGACAAACGAAGTGAAACAGGAGATATTACAACGTTGGCACTAATTATGGTCGATGCTATAAAATCAAAGGCTAATCAAGCTGCAGTGAAAATATCGAAACTCCGGCATTCTAATCCTCCAGCAGCTTGGAAAAATCCTTTGAAAAACTGTGCCTTTTCATATAAGGTAATTTAAGAAATTTATTTACACCTTTTGTTTTACTTTGTTTGTCATAATTTAACTTGATACAAACAATGATACGAACCGAAATTTTTTTGTTAGCGGTGTTAATATTTGAACAGTAAACAAATAAATAAATTACTATAATAATAAGTATTGTCGTTTTTTGTATTTATGCTCAATATTTTTATTTTGCTTATTATCTATATATACTTATCTAATAAAGATTTTGAGAAACCGGTTATAAAGCTTATGGTCTATATTTATGTTTGTCGATAAAAAGGTTTAGTAAAAAATTTGATATTTTATTATTTAGTGGCGAAACTAGGACTTTTGCGAAGGGTGTTTAAAGTTAATTATCTATGTATAAAATATAATTTTTGTATATATATATACACAATTTAATTTTCTATATATCATAGTACTTTTTTCGGTCCAAAATAAGTGATTTTTTAGCTGTTTTTACACAGATAAAGAAATTCACTTTTTAGCATTAATTAGCAATAAAATTGATCATATTAATCTTTGTTATCTCTTCATATAAATACGCCTAACACATACTATTTACTCCAAGGGCAATGTAGAAAAAAAAATAATTAATTCATTCTTGAAATCTGAAAAATTACTTATTCTAAATTAGACGGAGTATAATTTTCCGGTGAAGGTTATTCAACTGAACACCCTTCATACTATTTGGCTAAGCCACTGATACTATTCTCTTCAGAATAGATTAATAAGAAAATAGTGTCAAAAGTAGCTTTTAGCTCAAATTGTCGTTTAAAACTATGTACTATGTACTCGAGGAAACATAAAACGTTACGGTTAATTCCTATAATAATTAGAAAAGCGGAGATTGTTCTCTATTTATAGAGAATATATATTCAATAGGTAATGAATCTTATTCATTATAAGCTTAATCAACATAATATCTTTAATTATTTATCTCTTATATTTTTATTTACAAATTTGAACAGGTAATTTTAACAGCAAGTTTACCAGAAGCAGTTGAAGCATTGACAAAAGGGGATCCAAAATTTGCTGAAGATGGAATGGTAGGTTCATCTGGAGATGCACAAGAATGTGAAGAGTATTTTAAGGGTAGTAAATCACCAATTTCTGCATTAAATATAGCAGTTCATCAACTTTCTGATGTTGGTAGAGCTATTGTCAGAAATTTATTGTGATACTCTTATACAAGTGTAACAATATTATCAATCAGGAGGTACCTCTGTGTTCACACCTGTAACACTCTTATTCAGTTACTAGTCCACGTCATATAAGTTTTTAAGAAAAAAATTATATCGGCTAAGTTGTTCGGACACAAGCGTGGATGTACGACACGGATACTGATATAGAGGTCGATACTTCGAAATGTAAATTCTAAGATTCGGGTATACGGATTCTAATACGGATACGGGTGTAGGTATCCGGGTTAAAATAATACAAAAACATCTCTAAATTATGAGAAATTTTGCCGAATACTTACGTATAGCTTGTAAAGTGTAGATTTCTTTTTTATTCTCAAGTTGTGGGTAAGTAAATGATTGATTTCCTAGATAACGTATGCTATTTTCTTCAAATTTACACTAGTTTTGGTTCTGATTTCGGAAATCAAATTGTATTTTGTCTCGAATTTATTTGTTCATCGTAATCAAAGTATCCAAAATTGCTTCACCAAATTCGATATGGATCTCATACCCATACCTATACTAGTGTTGTGTAGACACGAGTGCGGCATCTAAACTGTTGTGTCGGAGCAACTTAGAATATCGGAATCGGAGATTGAATTTTGATTACATGGTGCGGATTCGAGTTAATCGAAAGTCGAAACTAATTAGATGTCGGACACTCAATGGAGAAACCAAAAAGATAGTCTTTACTAGGGGTGTCAATGGTTCGGTGTGGCCGGTTCTTTTGTTAATTTTGTACCATATCAATTTCTCGGTTATTCATTATGTATAACCAAAATTAGACTTTTCAAAATTGTCCCAATTATATCGGTTTTTCTTCGATATCGGTACGGTTCGGTTAATTTAGGTATTTTTTAAAGTGTCATGTAAAAGTCACTAGTAGAAGTAGAATGCAATAATATATATACTTTTATAGGACTTAGCAAAATTCTCTAGACATTTTTACATTTTAAATGGTGATGAATTAAGAAAATATGAAAAATGGCTAGAGTATAGATCCATCAACTACTCAACAATAGCGTAAAAGAAACTAAACAAATTAATGTAAAGAAAATATAAATCACACGAGTGGAAAGATGTTAACCAAACTGGGACTAAGACTCAAGAATAATGTCTATAGAAGATTAAATATTCAAAAAGATAAATTTTAATCATATGAAAGGAAACATAATCAACACATTGTAGTTTGCTACTCATAATCGCTATAATGTCTTGTGTCTTACTAGTGAATATGCTGGAAATAATTTATTTTCGATGGCAGAAGTATAATAGGTTTGAGAAAAATTAAAGACAACCGGTAGCCACAAAATAAACCATACAATTAATAGCCCAAAATTAATTACAAGGGCTAGCCCAAAACCACTGCTACTCTTTCCGTTCAAATTTCAAACGTTTTAACTCCATAGTCACTAAATTCGCTGGCTATGATTCGACGAACCAAAGCAAAATTTTCAGAAATTTTTGTCTTTATGGCTGTGAAACTGAAACACACAAATCAAAATCCAAAGATATTTTCAATTTGAAGGTTCAGCTAAACCGTATCTAAGAAAAACAATAAACGAGGAAAAAAAAGATAATTTTATCCCATGGTTATGGTGGATAACTTTCATCTTTCATTCCCTCTCTCACATTTTTCTTCCTCGGAAACAAATAATTTTTTTAAAAAAAAATCCAATAAATCGGCGGATCTGAGATGTCTTTTTATTTTAATTTTTACAGTCATCATCTCTTATATTCATTTTCATTTCTTCCTTATCTGCCAATCAAGATTTAATTTTTACTTCTACTTTTCTAGATGGACATTGATCAAAATGTATAATTGAAATTGGATATATTCTTTTAATTTTTATTTTTGTTTTTTTGGGGTTGCTAGTAATAATATTACAATCTTTATTGTTATTAAAAGCAGCATGATATACACATAATTCTGATTTTGCCATACAATTTTCAAAATAACAAAATAATTTTTGTTATTGTTGACTCTTAATTGGCTAAATGAAAGCATTGGTCATCTTCAAAGTAATATATCCTTATTGTTATTTGTCACTATACAAAAATATATAAAATAAATTGTCATTGTATAATTTATATACAATAGACTGTCACTATACAAAAAATATACAAATTAGACTGTCGCTATACAAAATATATATTAAATAGACTGTCCCTATACAAAAAATATACAAAACTGACTGTCACTATACAATTTATATACAAATAGATTGTCACTATACAAAATATATACAAAAATAGAATGTCATTATACAAAAAATATACTAAATAGACTGTCATTATACAAAATATGTACAAAATAGACTATCACTATATAAAAATATACTAAATAGACTGTCACTATATAATTTATATACAATTAGCTCTCACTATACAAAATATATACAAAATAGACTGTCGCTATACAAAATAGACTGTTACTATACAAAAAAGACTGTCACTATACAAAAATACATGATACACTCCAAAATATTAGAAAATACACATTATATACAATTTTGATACATTTTTTAGACAGATTATACATTCACGATACAAAATATATTTGGGGTACACAAATATATACACTTTAAATACACAAGCACAGTTGAGATAGGCTCAATATACACCAATGATACACTATCGAACTTAGGATATAATATTTATACATTGCAAAAAAGATTTTCTCCATTGCGCTAGGTAGGGGTCGAACCTGCGACCGTCAGCTTAGGAAACAGGCGCCCTATCTACTGAGCTACAAGCACTTGTGTTGTCATATTCATTCCGTTCGGCTACTATATGCAATATATTTGGGCCGAAGGGCCATTTTTTGAAAGTGGGTCAAAACATGGGCTATTAAAATTTTGAGGGGATATAGAGGGTAGTTTTCTCTACTTAAAAACTGACCAAATCGACCGAACCCGGCTTGGAAGCAAGCTACCCGCGCTATATAGAGGGAGAAGAGCAGCAGGATTGAAAAAGCGGGTTACTAAACCATTCGAGATGCAGAAAATGGATCCTCGCTCTCGACACCACTCCCTCCCTTGGGCCCGAGTTGGACTTCCAATTGCTTCGATTATCTTCTTTAGTGATGTATGCGCATATCGGACCCCAGCCCTTTTTTGCCTGGATGTCGCATTGCATTTGCACCGTACCGAACCGATTTTTTGGTTTCTTTTAATAAAATTGTAGGTTTTTATATAAATCTATAACTATACCGATGATTAGGTTAGGTTTATTTTATGAAAATAAATCGAAAAAATACCGAACTATACCGAATAAATTTATATGTGAAAAATATACTTATATATTAAATTTAAAAATAATAAAACATTAAATTTTCTTGGAAATTGGAATTATGAAACAATTACAAGCCAACAAGTAATAAGCGCAAAATCATAATATCCGAAGGGCTATAGATGAAGTTTGCTCTTTTAAGTATCCACGCTTCTAGTCTCTACTATAAATTTTATCATTTCTTCCTTTTCTTTTCGTTTTTTCGTCCTTGGTTTTTCTTATTTTTCTTCAATTTAAACCTTAATAACCTAAAAAGTAATTACTTAGATCGTTCACTTAAAAGTCTACTGCAAATATAGTTGTACAAAATTATTAATTTGTAGCATAAAGAGGAGGTTGGGTACAAGCGACTGCAGCTAGTCAAATTATACGAATATTATACTAGTGTAGTAATTTTTACTTTTAGATTAGCAACACTAAAGTCTAAAAGTAAATACGGGAAAAACTTTTTTTTTTTAATTTAAATATTGATCTAACGAGGATCTAAATTTTTAATGAGGAAAATGCATCAAACTGAAATTCAGAAAAAAGAAAAAAAAAGATACTTTGCTCAATGCCAGAACGACTGCAAGTCTTTTTTTTTTTTTGGTTTTCCATTCGATGTTCGGTATTCGCATTGAAGCCCGATTATATTTGAATTTGCGTCGCGTAGGGTCCCATTCGAAAAGAAGCGCTCCCTACCAAGGATTTTTTCATACCCAGAGCTCGAACACGACCAATTAACGGGAAGTTTCTTTCTTGAAAATGAAATGACATAGAATTAATAGTTGTACGTATCACCATCTTATTGGTCCTCTTGATTGAGCCTCATCTAGTCGATCAAATTAGCCTAATACTCCTTTATTTATTTTTACAGAATTTAAGTTATATAATATAATAAATTTTTAATATTGATTAATCTAATTTAACTTGTTGTAGCTGGTTATTTATTATTAATAATTTTTTTAATCAATTAATGCTATTTAAAAGAGTTAGTTGAAATTATATTTGGATGACTTAATTTTATAAATATATTTTACATCGTCAATATTAAAAAAAATTATTGGTGGTGTTACACAACGAGCGGGTATCAATCTATTAATCCACCACCAGTACAATCTACCCACCACAAACCACATATTTTCAAACTAAATTTGTCCACTAAAATTTAAATAAATAGGTTCACACAATGTTTTATAATATTCGAAAATGAAATCCTCACTCATGTCTCTGTCACTAAACCATCGCTTTAAATTGGACAGTTTATGGAAGAACTATATATTATCTCTTTTTTACAGTTTGAAGCTCAGAATTACGATCATTTAAACATGAAAGTGATTGTTTTCACGGCTCATACTAGTAAAATGGACAGTTCGATATACTAAGCTCCCGCTACACACAGAGTTCGGGAAATTGCCGTCATAAGCGTCTATCGTATGCAACCTCAGTGGCGAAGCCAGGAATTTTATCTAAGGTGTTCAAACTTGAAAGAAGTTGATAAAAAATCCGATAAAAGGTGTTCAATATATATTATATACCTTTAAAATCCAATATTTTACCTATATATACAGTGTAATTTTTTGACGAAGGGTGGTCAGTTGACACCCTTAGGGCCATGTAGCTTCGTCCATGCGCAGCCTTACTCTGCATTTCTACAAGAGGATGTTTCCACAGCTCGAACCCGTGACATCCGAATCACATGACAGCAACTTTACCATTTACATAAGGCTCCCCTTGGAATAGGAGCTATTACAATTTACAAGCAATGGTTTTTTAGCTGTTAAAAGAAAATAAAGGAGTTGAACAAAACATCTGATTCGACAACATAATAAGTAGTAGATTAACTATATAGGCCACGAGTTCGAGTCGCCATTAATGCTTGCATTAAAGTATGCTGTCGATAAACACCCCTTGGGATATGACCTTTCTATAGACCCTGCATGAATGCAGCATACTTTGTACGCCGGGATGTCCTTAATATTAAAGAGTGAAGAAGTAAGCTCCCTGAGAAGTATTTCTTTTGCGAAATTTCCAAGCAGAAAGTGAACTCAGAGGAGTTTCCTTCCACCCAATCACTAGAAAATTTCCATTCATTTCAAGCGTAAAAGAATTCCTAGTACTGAATTTTTCAAGTACCATTTTCGCTTGATACAACGACGAATTGCTCAGTTTCATTTCCTCCATTCCAAATCGCTTAAAATACTCTCTCCATAATTCAATTGTTACATGTCTAATAGTTCTTTGCTCTCCCTCAGCTGCTACAATATTCCTTATTCCTTGCCACATAAACTCTGATTCCATAGCCGTTCTGTTTGATTCATTATTTTTCATACAATCTTCAAATAAGTCGAAGAATGCACCGTGGTAGAATAATGCTTCAATAAAACGGTCAACAAAAACTGGAGAATTATGATTTGCCTCAACTTCAGCAATGACCATTATACGCGGATTTATACCTTTGATAAATCCCATCACGAAATCAAGCTTATCTTGTTTCATTATCATGTTGGCCAAAAAATGTTGCGCGTAAACTGCAATCGTTTCCTCAGGATCTATATCTAAGTCTTCTTTTTTGAGATCCAAGATATCTTCTATTATAATGCTCTGGAAATAAAATAGTAAGTTTAAAGACTCAGCAAAACTCATCAGACGTTTACCTGTCTCCTCGAGTTTAGTCCTTGATTGAGTATTTCCTAAAGCAGTTATTTTGAGATATTCAAAAGGAGATTGAGATTCTTGTTGATGAGTTACAAGTGCTTGTATTAAGATTGTCCATTGTACTCCCATTTTAATTTCAAGATCAATTATATGAATCTTTTTGTAGTTTCTTACATTTTCTACTATCGCTTGAATTCCTGCAAATTTTATTACTTGACATATAGGCATGTTCTGAACTGCAATCGTACACTTATTTATACTCCTTAACGCCTCCTGAAGAACTCGCATTCCATATATCTCCAAACTTATCGTGCTATTTTCCCCGATTTCCTTATCAACTCGTTCACGTAGGGCACGGGAAAAATAGTAAACAAGTCTTTGAACAGGATTTCCTGTTTTGGAACTTAACTTGTCACATTCATTTAAAAGCTTGTTCGCGTGATCATATTGCTTTTGCCCCACTTTCTCCGCACAAGATAAAAGGCATTCGACGAGTTCAACACTTCTAGAATCTTCCTCTGAAAGACTTAATAAGGAACTAACAAATGGATGATCAAGTGAAGAAACTGAAGATTCAAAAGATTGAATAAAATTTTGTCCGCCTAAACGAAGAATTGAATCTGTAGACAATTTACCATTATTTGCACATTCAATTTCGCTAGTTCGGATACTGATTTTTTGCCCCTTTAATTTTCTGAATCCATTTCCAAAGTCTTTCAATATGTTAAATGAAGAAATCAATGAAGTTCTTGACTTCTTGTTATGTGTTAAACTCTCTGGTGTGACATAAAGAGCATTTTTTGTTTCGTTTTCAACGTCGAAATCCCAATCATCAAATGTAACAAAATCTGAATCAGAAGGAAGTTGTTTCTTACTTGTTATGTCTTCTTCATCTTCTTGATTCAATACAATACCAGTGGAAAACAAACTGATTTCTTGGGCTGGTTCCATAACAAGAAAACGACGACAAACCCAGTGTAATCTCACACGTGAGGTCTGCGGAGGATAGTTTAATTTCACATGTGAGGTTTGGTGGAGGATTGTGAAGGTATCAAAGATTGTTTCCAATATATCCTCGGCTCAAGGAATTAAGGGTTGGTTCCATATTACTGTGATTTCAATTGCAATGATTTTGTATCAGGTTTAGATTACTAACATACAAATAGAAAAGAAAACAGATTTTTTTAAGGATTTTTTATATTCTATAGTATGATTAAAAATTTTTTAGGAACTTTAATGTCATCGATAATCGATGTTTTCTATTTAAAGAAAGACAAATTAAGTCGTACTATTTCGTTAATAACAATAGATGTTTTCATTGGTGCATGTGTAGGAGAAAGGGACCTAAAAATTTATTTTTATTCCCTTTTTTTTTATAAAAAGAATGATTAATTCCTCCGCATGCATAGAGGCGAATTCAGAATCTAGAGTCAAATGTCTCTAAAATGAATATGATACATATACATTTTAATTTTTTATGCATATGGTTACATTGTTCCGGAGAAAACTTAGTTCTTTCGCTCCTTGCTGGCGGAGCGACATACGGGAAGAAATTGAAAGATCGAAGGCGGAATGAAGAATGAAACAACGATTCAAACAAAAAATAATAAGTTCAGTTGAACCCACAAACCGATCATAAAAATGCCTCCACAAATGTGAGTTGAGAGTTGATTTGATGATCATTTTCAAAAGGGGTGGTGAATATATTGAAACATACTCATGTATGTTAATTACTGATGAATCCTTGAGAATTATATAAATCAACAGCTAAAAAGCTTAGAGCATCAAATTAAACTTGCAGCCTTTTTTCATTTGGTTTATAGTTTATTTTGAACTGACAAATTACATAAAACATCAAGAACATATTCGATAGGGATTTTCCAGTGTAAATTTCACAAATGGTCACGGGTACGAGCCGTGGAACAGCCTATTGCAGAAATGTAAGGTAAGGCTGTGTATGATGAACTTTTAGGGTCTGACCTTTCTCACGATCTCGTGCATAGCGGGAGCATAATGTACCGAGTTGCCCTAAGACTGATGTATACATATAGCAAGTCAACAACACTTAAAAAAACAATGCAAAATAAATGCCAATTTAGAATAAGATTAAAAGCTTTAAAACCCCACAACCCTTGACCTAAACTCATATATTCAAACCGAATGGAACCTTGCACAAATAAAATTCTGTGTATGTCACTGATCTCAGCCACTGCATAGCTAGAAATCTAAATACAGATACCTGGTTTTAGGTGGCTGAGAGGCAAGAAATTCTCTATCAAGGAAAGAAAATAACTATGAAAAAAACACAAACTCAGACTTCATAACCAATAATGTAGCAAAAACAAGGTAAATTCTTGAGTATAAGGCAGACAATGACAACTAAATTTAAGTCAATGTTCCATTTGGTGCAAAATATTTCCAGCATATTGAAATATAAGAACATAAAACTAATTCTCTCATTCAAAAATGTGCTTTATAAAGCCTACTACTTTCTGCATAATTCCACCTTTAGGTTTTTCCTTTGTCACTTTTGGCTTTAGACCAGTTGAGTTTTCTTCATTTTTCCTTTCCTTCTTCGTAGCTGGTTCCTTTGGTTTGATCTCCACCAGATTTGGACTTGAAATACTTAACATCTTGAATGCTTCTTGTAACTCAATATACATTTTCTTTGAATTTCTCTGAAACTCAGCAGACACACTAACTCGAGACGATGTCTGGTTATCACCTTGATAATAACCAACAATCGCCTTCCCATCACTATAAGCATTAACAGCTTCCAATATGAAATCACCGCGTTCACGAAAATGCTCATAGACAAAGGCTTCAAAATTCTTTGGAGGCGAACGAATATGACATAACATTGTCTTACATGACAAAATGAACACTTTCTCATTGTAAGCTAACGATGTGTTCTTCCAACTCTCAGACGTGGTATATTTTTCGCGTCCAGGCTCGTTGAAGTAAGGTCTAGAATTGAGTACTAACCCCTGAATCGAAACGAGAAGCTGAAGGATTGTTGATTTTGTAGGTCTCCACATTTCTCGATTTTTACCATTCCAAGTATTAATAAGACTCAAACAAACTGTTCCATTAGTATACAGATTAGGATTCATATGATAGCCGCGAGAATGATAGTAAACTTTGGGAGGATGCCTCGGGTAATCTGAAGGAAACGCGATATCAAAGAAGAAGAGTCCGTCGTGGTAAGGAGTACCAGGAGCACCGATGATCACTGCTCGTAGCAGATCCATTCGCGACTCATAAGCGCGAACATAAATGGATTCAGGAAGATTTTTCTCAAGGATTTTCCATTCTTTCATAATGTTTCTGCAGGTAGAAGTGTTTGCATCTTTGAAACTATTTTTATCCTTTTTGGATTGGTTTGATTTGAGGTAGTAGTGGTCTGATTCATCTGAAACTACATCAAAATGTGGGAATTGGATCTTTTGTCCCTCACCTGCTTAACAAATACTTACTAGTGAGTTATCAAAATAGAGACACATTGTAACATGAGCACAAACAGAGTTTTTCAAAAGCAAAGCATATCAATCTGGCTTATAAAACAAAAGCAATAGTAACATATTCACTGTGATCGCACGAGTAAGGTCTCAGAAATATAGTGAGTATGCAGCCTTATCCCTACTTTTGTGTAGGTAGAAAGTTATTTCCGAAAGACCCTTGGCTTAATACTTGCATGCATAATCACAACAGTGCAGAGCAGGGGCGGATTTAGGGGGAGTGAAAGGGGTGTCCTGGCTTAATACTTGCATGCATAATCACAACAGTGTAGAGCAGGGGCGGATTTAAGGGAGTGGAAGGGGGTTCACCCTATGCCGGAAAATTACATTGTACATACAAGATAAATTTTATTTTATGCCACTATATTTGAATCTCCTTGGCACAGTCCAAATGTATAGCTAATTGGTGAATAGGGTTCAAAACCTTTTTGAGGTCTCTCGTTAAACTCCCATGCCACAATCTCTTTTATTTTTTTTAACATTTTATTTTTTTAAACCCCTAGCAAAAATCCTACCTTCATCATTGGTGTAGAGGAAGTAGCAACAACAAGATAAAATAAAATCGAATCATAAATACATGAGGTAGTAATAAAAATCAAAGAATACAAGAATATCACTACCATTACTAAAACCAAAAAAGGCATCTTATTTATATTCATTTAAGAAAGAAAAGACATATCTATTCACTCTATCAATTATAACCGAGCCTCTTTATCATTGAACAAGAAATACTCTACTAGAAAGAATCCGCAATAAAAATTTTCTCCACAAACAACAAAGAAGAGAAAACTTCTTATAAGAAAGAGTGCTGCAGGGAGAAAACAGGATTTACATAAATTCTTTTTATTTACCACTTGGTGTCCGATACCCATTTTTGGGTCTCGACTAATTCAGATGCGCGCCACATTAGGCTCGTTAAAGAGGAAACACTCTCTACTAGAATTTTTTTCTATTCTGGCTCAAACTCGAGACCTCTTATTAAAAATGAATACTACTATGTTGATGTATTACGAACAAATATAGAGGATTCATAATCGACCCCAATTAGTTTGAAATTGAGGCACATATTTTTTTGGCTTTCCGCCCGTTTTCCGGTATATCTACATTAAGCCCTGACTAATTTAGAGTGTTAATATTTTCAGGACTCCAATCCGAAACCTCTAGTTTAAGGGCGGTGAGTCATAGTAGAATATGATATTAAAAACTAAAAAAGAAGAAAAGAAAAGGTACCTGAAGCAGTAGCCATGCTTGTTCTTTATAATCCACGCAAAATTAAGCCTTGTCAAACTTCTTTCTCTTCTTATTCTTCTTCAGTAATCCGATATTAAAGACTTATAATTAAAAAGTATTGATATTGAGTTATTGTTTAATTATTGTGTTCCATCCTCATAAAGAGTTCTTGTTATTCTAGGTAAATTATCGTGTAGCTTTAGAAATCCTAATACACATAAAACTCTTCTACGAGTCAAAGTATTAACTAGGGGTTGTTTGGTTCAAAACCTTATTCCAAGATTATAATTTTTCGGTTTAAATCACAATTAAAACCTGAATAACTTATCCCACCTTTTATTTGAGATAAATTATGCCAAAATTATGGTAAAAATTTAATTTAACTAATACCTACAGGCTACAACCAAATACGGAATAAATTTAATCCCAAAAATTTATACAAAAATAACACACCTAAGACCTTAAACCCAAGGGCCCTTACAACTTGTTTGGATGGTTGTTCCTCATTTTATCGTATTGTATTGTTATCCCAAAACAATGTTTGTTTTGATTATTTCATTAAAATTGGTTGTATTGTATTGTATTGTTAAATCCATTGTTCCGAAATAATGAAAAGTCCCCTTTTTTGAAACAACCGATTTGGTGTGGTAGGATCGTTTCCTATTTTTCTTTCCAATTATGCCCTAACTTATTACTCCACAATTCTATTTTACCCTTTACCTTTTTTTTCTATTTTAACTCCAAATCTCCAACTTCTAACCTACTTTGTTTTTTTTTTCAGTACTTCTGCCGCCAACGTTAAAGGTGTTTTGCTGCCTTCTATTTTAATTTTTCTCCTAATTTGCTTTTAACTCAATTCTAATTAGTTGTGCTCCTTTGTTTTACCTTCTTCTGTTCTGCTTTCTTAAGGTGTTTTTCCTTCTTATGTTTTATTTTTTAAATTATTTTATGCATAATTTTTGATAAATTCAATATTTAAATAATTGAGGGTATTTTAGTAAACTTATCAGTTACAGTACAGTACGATACAGTCAAACCAAACAGCAAAATATTATTTAACAATTACAAACAATACAATCTATTAAAACATTATATTCATAAAACGATACGATACAATACGATACAGTACAATACAACACATTATAAAATAACGGGGAATAATGATCCAAACAGACCGTTAAGTATAGTGTCTTATCATTCTAATTTTAGGCTCTCTTTTTGGTCCTCAGAAAAAGGAAAAAATAATGGAAAAGGAAAATATGGTTTTGGAATGCCGTGTAAGTTGAACTTGACCAAAATCACACACTTTATCTTTGTACACAAAATGTGCACATTCGATGAGCACGGATTAAAATCACGTAATTATATGTATATCTAGTGGCATACGCAAAATTTAATCACACAATCGCATGTATATTTAGTTGCATACGCAAAATTTGTGCAAGTGATATAGATGTAGTGTTTCAATTTAGACTTGTAAATAGAGGCGGACCTATGTTTGTAGAAGAGGGGTCACTAGATCCTGTTAATTTCGGCAAAAATTATAAATATACAAGTGTATATATATTTAAAACGGTCATATACTTTACTTGGAATCTTTAAGATCAAAATTTTGATGCCTGATGAGGATGGTGGTTGAGATGTTCACTCATATGCTCCTGCCACAATCAAATTATGGGTCTGCCTTAAAGAAGTTTAAAATCGGGTTATAATAGTTTTACTTTAATGTTTTTTTTAGTTATGCACGTCATAAAATGTAACATACACATTTTTGTACTTGTACTTCAACATGTATCCTAGAAAAGAGAAAACTTCAAAAAATTGATCTTGTTGAAGTATTATCATAATAGTATTAAAACTTCAAAAATTAGTTGGTAAGGTAAAAAAGTAGCGTTACTTACGTACGTTGTATATAAAGGAAATATCGGGGCATTTGCATTTATATTCGTTTTTTGTGCTACGTTTTAATTTGTGTTCGCTTTGTAAAAAAAATTGCAAGCGTACCCGCTTTTTTGCATAACTTCAGCATACGAGGCTGAAGTAGCAAAGGCAATCACGTAAAACTTTAGCATTTTAGTAGCCAGGCCTGAAGTTCAGCTCTAGAGCTAAAGTTTTTGTTTTGTAACTGGCGAACTTCATAGCTGAAGTTTTTGTTTTGTAACCGGGAAACTTCAGCTCTAGAGCTGAAGTTTTTATCTTTATAACCGGGAAACTTCACGATGAACATAAAGGTGATAATGGTTGCTCAATTTTGGTTTCTACTTCTGCTATGTTGCAGCTAGGGGTGTACAAACGAAACCGACAAACCGCACCAACCCGATAATCCGAGTCAAACCGAGAAAAAAACCCGATTATGGGTTGGTTTGATTTGGTTTGGTGTTGGAAAAAAAAACCCGACCATAATTGGTTTGGTTTGGTTTTAACTAAGGAAAGTCAAACCGAAACCAAACCAACCCGACATTACATATACATAAACTTTAGATATATTTAATATATAAATATACATATTGTGATGTAATTTATAAATCTTTCTTAAAAGATTTTATAATTTTATTTTTTGAGGTATTATTTTAATGTTAGACTTAAAACTTTTGAATGTTCCAATAAGTTTTATAGCCATTAACATTAGTAAATTAAATAGTGCTAACAAAAGCCCAAACCAAAATCAAATCAATACTATAATTCTAACAAAAGATATTTAATTCAATACTACGAACGGGAATGTATTGAACATCTATTTTTTATTTTGCAATAATTTAGATAAAAATGCATAACCTATTTTTATTTTTTCTTTAGTGTTTAGTCATGTATTTAATAATCCCTTATTAGTCTACTTATTTAGCATGACTTAGTACTCTTAGATTATGTTTATTTTTATTATGGCTTTTTAATTAGCAATAGTTATATTACATAATTTTATTGTCTTTATTGTTGAATATTTTAGGATAATGTCATGACATATCTCATATTTCGTATTATTTTCTCGGAAAATACTTTATATAGTTGTATATTACTAGGACTAAAGAAATATTTTGAGCATAATTTATATGTTTTGTTCTACGAAAATTTTACCAGAAAAAAAAAAACCCGAATAACCCGAAAATCCGAGAAAACCCGAGAGCGAAAAACCCGAATTTTATTGGTTTGGTTTGGTCTTTAGATTTAATAATCCGATACAATTGGTTTGGTTTGGTAATTGTAAAATCCGAACCAACCCGACTCATGTACACCCCTAAAAGAACTTTCTTGGACTTCATCACTGCCCTCACAACAAAATTCCAACATTCACATTACTGCTTTAAATTTATACTGAGTTTATAATAGAAATGTATGGCTTATAGAGCTGAAGTTTTTATTTTATAACTGGCGAACTTCAGCTCTAGAGCTGAAATTTTTGTTTTGTAACCGGGAAACTTCAGCTCTAGAGCAAAGTTTTTTTTTGTATCCGGGAACTTGAGCTCTAGAGCTAAAGTTTTTGTCTTTTTAACCGGAAAACTTTGTAACCGAGAAATTTCAGCTATAGAGTGTTCAATATAGCAACATGCATAGCATTTTGTCCATTGATGTTAAGCATTTCTGAGCATTCTGGGCAGTGCTTTAATAGCTCATTTACCATGATTTCATCGCCCTCATTGGTTGCAGTGTGAATTGTTGTCGTCTAGTCATATTCACTACCTGCTGGAAGGTAAGCTAAGGATTTCTTCATTTACGGCATATCAGAAACTACTTCTTTCAATCCTATATTGAACTATGGCACCTTTTAGCAACAAAAAAAAAAAGCAAAAAATAATAAAAAATATTGCACTAGTAGATCATCTTTTTCTAGGGTATTAGACTAGTAGACTAGATAGAAAATAGTAGAAGAAGAAGAAGAAGACGACGAAGAAGAAATTTAAAAAGTGGGTACAAATTATAAAAAATTTAAAAAAAATGGTATAGGTTAAATAGGTGCGACCAAACAGGACGCACATGCAATTTTTACGAAAATATCATTGCACAATTTAATAAATTGTTGCTGAGCACTTGATTCTAGTTAATTAAGATCTCAAGACTTTTCACTATACATATAAATTATTACTAATATTTTCTCTTATATGGGTGTAATTAGTATGTTAAAATATAAAATGAAAGAGAAAATAATATAACGACAAAATGATTGAATTTTTTTTAATGAAAAAGTTATATAGGTGGATAAATTTACAAACAATATATAATGAAAAAAATGACACTGTAGAGCCGCCCTCAAAATAATAGGCAAAAAATATATTATTTTTGTATACACACACATTTCTATAGATTATATACAAAAAATATAAAAAAAAATATAATATAAATAATTTCGGCTGCCAGCTAAAACTATCTTTGCCCGACAATAATAACCATAAAAATTTTCCAACTTGATTGTACGATGTACAATTTTATCTCAACCACAAAAGAGTCCTTTGGATGTCCTCTAACATAGAAAGAAAAAATTAAGTTTTACCAGTTTTAATGCGCTAAATTAGCAAATTCCAACAATCTTTAATCTTAATCTTATCCAAATCTACTTAGGAAATGAAGTAAAGTTAGAAATTAACTATATACACTATTGAGAATTTTCTTTTATCTTCCTTTCAAAATTCTTCAACATTCTTTAAGATGAATAACTTTGCATTTTTGGCCATTTTCCTTGTTATAATTTACAGCTTGGATATTGTTCATGGTTTGTCTGTGAAAAAAGTGATCGATTCTCCTCTTTTAACAGAGAAGATTGACACCAATCGTACAATAATAGTAGATGTTAATGGCCAAGGGAATTTTAAATCTGTTCAAGCTGCAATTAATTCAGTTCCAGATGGGAATTCTGATTGGATTATTATCCATGTTAGAAAAGGGACTTATAGGTACATTGCTCTATATTTTCTTTTAATTTTTCATAATAGTTTACTCATACCTCTGACTATTTCGTTAGATATCTATGATTATTAGCAGAGGCCGGTCTAGAATTATTATAACATGGGTGCACAACTAAAAAATGGTGAAAATTAAGTATTTAGTGGGGAATTGATCTTTATTCCTCTAGGTAAATAGCTTAGCATTTAACCAAGTACGTCATTTAGCCTTTTTGGAGCATGGATACCAGTAGTAATAATATTTGATTAATTCTAAAATAAATATGTGCATAAAATACCTAATTTGACCGAAAGACCATGGGTTCACGTGCCACATTCATTGGACGATAAATCCGCCCCTGATTATTACGATAACTCTGTACACCAAATCTTACACATATGAAAAATGATCAACTAGCGTTTATGTTGGCATTTGAATCCTTATTGACATGGGCGAAGCTAGCATACGTCATATGGGTTCGATCGAATAGAACAACTTTGATTCAAACTCTGTATTTCTCTTAAAAATTTCGTTGAATATTTATAAATTATTAATTTAGAACCCAATAACTTAAAAGTTCTAAAATTCTGACCCCATAAATTTTAAATGCTAGCTCCGTCTATGTCTACCATATTTTTTGCTTTTTTCATTAATCATTATAGATCACACCCTTGAGTGCAAAATTACTTTATATTCTTCATACTTTTTGTTTTAGATCTGCCATGAGGCCGAGTATTATAACTAGTTACAACAACCCGTATGCACAAAATATCTTATATTTACGTTTGGAAAAATAACATACTTTGTCAAAAAGTATGAGTAGACAACCTACCTTAATGTAAGTATTAGTGGCTATTTTTACGGCTTGAACTCGTGACCTATAGGTCACATGAAGACACATTTACTATTGCACCAAAGCTCCCTTCGAACATTATAACTAGTAAATTAATGTCTAAAAGGAAATGAAAGAAACTTGTCCCTTAATTATCATATTAAAACACAAATATAGAACTAGTTATCAATTTGTTTGAGATTGTGTTTTATATATATTTTTGCAGAGAAAAAGTCCATGTACCAACAAAGAAACCCTATATTTTCATGAGAGGCAATGGAAAAGGTAGGACATCAATTGTATGGGCAGAAAGTTCCACAGACAACTCCAAATCTGCTACTTTCAGAGTTGAAGCTCCTAATTTCGTTGCCTTTGGCATTAGTTTCAAGGTATAATAATTTAATTTTCCTATCCATCCTCATATTATATTCTTTAATTTTTTTGTACCATCATACTACTTTATTAAACATTTAGCGAATATTTGTCATGCATGCTTATAATATTTACTCTGTCCATATGTGCGTTAATTTAAGCACTTGAGTTTGAGCTAAAATATTGAGCTTAATGTAGGTTTGATATGATGAAAATCATTTTTATAGAAAATATTAAAGATTGATAATAATATTAGCAAAACAAATAGTTTTATGATTAAAATTTTGCGTTCTTATTAAAAATTGATAATAATGCCTAGCTAAGTCCGGGTTGAAGCAAGAAATACGAAATTAAAAGTTAAAATTGTTGTAAGAAAAATAGCTTCCGTCCATAAGCGAGGGAAGTTATTTTATAGATCTCTTTTGATTGAAAATGTTTTCCTTGAAAAAAAAAACATGTTTGATAACCAAATATCAGAAAATAAATTCCTATGTGAAAATTAATATACTCTATTTTATGAAAAATAACTTCCATCGTACCAAACACATATATCTGAATCTAATCTAGGACAGGCTGATGTCTGAAGTATCCCACGTTCATGCATGATCCGGGAAAGCAGAGGCAGAGTCAAGATTTAAAGTTTATGGGTTCGGGAATCTAATCTGTTTAAGTTACTGGATTCTAAATTAATAAATTATACATATTCAATGAATTTCTTAAGACAAATACATAGTTGGAACAAAAGCTACTAGGTTCGGCCGAACCCGTAGGTCGTGTTCGAGCTCCGCCCCGCAGAAAAAGATCGTACCCCCAGGGGTGTGATATAGGCAGCCTACCTAACCTAACTTGTCCAAAATATAAATGTGTTGTTACATTGACATATTTTGAAAATTCTTCTAATTTTGCTAATTGTGAACTTGATTTTTTGCTAGAATCAAGCACTTAATGGTGTAACTTCTACCTCACAAAACAAATCATCAGTAGCAGCTTTGGTTGGAGCAGACAAAGTTGCCTTCTATCATTGTGCATTTTTGAGCTCTCACAACACTCTCTTTGACTACAAAGGCAGACACTATTATGATGATTGTTACATTCAAGGTTCCATAGACTTCATTTTTGGCCGTGGCCAATCTTTATTTCATGTGAGTTCCAAACTTTGCTTTATGCTCGTCAATTTGACACTATAATTAATTTTTACATTATCATATTTTAATTCGTTTATAACAGGTAACCTATTTATAATTATCTTTTAAATGACCTCATAATATTCTTTTGTAAGGTGAGTTTGTCGGTGTATAGAGATCAGAGGTGGATCTATGGCTTAAGTTGAGGGGTCTCCGAACCCCGTAAACTTCGGCAAAAATCTTGTATATGTATGTGTACACCTTAAAATGATTAATTTAAATCACTTGGCACCCTTAACGCTTAAAGCCTTTAGGGGGCACTGATTGAACAGAATATTATGTTCCTCCCGTCGTATTCCTGAATTCGCCTGTGATAGAGATTGAAATTAGTTAAAATACAATATACATTTGATTTAGTTTTTCCCCTTTTTTTTTTTTTTTTTTTTTTGTAAAACGATAAAAAAAAATTTGGTTATTGGGTGTGGGAACAAAGACCAACATTGGTAGCTGAACATATAAATTGTGTGATTCTTTTAATGGTATGAGGCCTTTGGAGAAAAATAATACGGACTTATCCAAAGCAGATAATATCACACACATGTTAGTTCAGCCCAACAACAAAAAAGTGAGACATTTAGATGACACTGATTAATTTTGATACTTTTTATGCCATCAATACATAGAACTTAAACTCATTACCTTTTGCGTGGCCGTCAGTGGTGAAAATTGTTTCACAGTATATAAATGTTAAACTCATTTAAAAGTCAATGTTTGCAAAATGACGCTGAAAATATTACTATATCTGCATTGACATTTGATTTTTTTTTCTTATTCTTTTTGGTGAAAATATTGCAGAGCTGTGAGATATTTGTAATTGCAGATAGAAGGGTAGAGATTCAGGGTTCAGTGACAGCACAAAGTAGATATAGTGCCAAAGAAAACAGTGGTTTTGTGTTTGTAGAAGGAAAGGTGTATGGAATTGGAGGTGTGTACTTAGGAAGAGCCAAAGGGGCTTATTCCAGGGTCATTTTTGCACATACTTACTTGTCTAAGACAATTGTACCTCAAGGTTGGACTAATTGGAGCTCTCCAGGATCAACTAAGTAAGATAAACTTTTCATATCTTAAATTGAGATTTTTTTTAAAAATTAGATTAATAAGCTTACGATCACTGAACAGACTTACTTGGTATACGCGAACATATATTACTTGATGCACTAAGCTACCGCTATGCACGGGGTCCGGGAAATGACCGGACTACAAGGGTCTATTGCATACTGTCTTACCCTGCATTTTTGCAAGAGGCTGTTACGCGGTTCGAATCGTACGCCAAGGCTCCCCTTCCTTGATTCCGCTTGCATCAATTTTGAAAAAAATGACAGACTAATGGCTTGATCGGTTGTTATCGTTTGTATTCATAAGTGGATCATGATTTAAACTTTATGGGTTCATTATTTAAATTTTTTTGCAATGAACTCATTATATTGTTAAAGTTATAAGTTCATATCAACTATTTATTGTAATTTTAGTAAATTTTTACACCTATTTTGATGTTTCATATCGAAAATAGTGGGTTCAGATGAACTCAATACCAAAGAGCTCGCTACACCCGTGCTCCTGTTATTAGATTCTCTTGTCCAGAAACGTACATCTTATATGCTTTTGCTAAGTTAGAACATATTAAAGGGCAGCCCGGTGCATTAAGCCACAAGAGTATATCATTCACAGCCTTATTTAATGTTTCTGCAAGAGTCTGTTTTTACGGCTCGAATGCGTGATCTCCTAATCACATGGCATCAACTTTACAAGCAATAAGTTAGAACACATTATTTGAATCCATTAAAGTTGAATTCTGAACCCGACTAATTCCAATGATGTAACTTGGTGCAGGAATTTATATCATGCCGAATACAAGTGCTATGGACCAGGGTCTGGTACAGAAGGTCGTGCCCCATGGTCAAAGCAATTGAATGACAAAGAAGCCATGCCATTCCTCTCCGTAGATTTCATCCAAGGCAAAGAATGGCTTCCAGCTTGGCTTTAAAATTGATTATTTTAGAAGATTATAAATTCTCTTCTTCTTCTTCACACCAGAGACTTTAAAGATAGACGAATATATTATTAGCTAATCATACTATTAGCCATGAAGTGCATCTTGTGTTAATTATGATGCCTCTGGCTAAATCTCTTAGTTATTGAAACAGTTAGTGTAAAGTTTCACACGGAATATATAGTGAATAATTACACATCTATGATTATAGTTACTGTTACTTATGTATTATTTTGATGCTTTTTGTGTTCCAAAAAGAAGGTGCTGTTTTTAAGCTCTGCACGTCTAATTCAAGAAAAGTAGGGAAATCAAGAAAGACCTTTGAGTATAAACAGTGAATCAAATTGATCTATCTATAATTAAAAGCAGAAGACAAAAACCCCTCGTGAAACCAAGTGGCAAAATCCAAAAAAGACACTTGGCACTTTAAGACATTGTTCCAAATTTTTAGGAAGTAGAAATAGGAATTACAATTTTATTTTTATTAGGAAGTACAATTTTTTTTTTATTAGGATTCAAAACTGCTCAAAACCCTTCAAAACCGTCACTTATAAACTGCCGTTCCAACTTCTCTTCAATTTTCTTATTTTTTAATTTCTTTAAATGATTAAATCATTTTATTTGTTAAGATGTGACGGCTTACTCAAATATAGGAATAGTTCAAAACCCTTCCCTTCAAAACCGTTCGATCTTCTCTTCAATTTCCTGAATTTTTTATTTATTTTTTTAAAATTTTGAAATAATTTTATTTGTTAAAACCTTTTACTCCACATTATTAGGTAATAATTTTTTACCTTCAACTTACCCTAAATTTTCTCTGCAAAAGCACGATAGCTTCAACTGTGTAACCCACGATTTTGTTTACTGGGTAGCAACTGTTCAAAACTGCAAATATATATTTCTTCCAAAATTAACTGCATAGGGTTACACTTGCAGTCACATAAACGTTTGCACCCATTTTCAGCAACAGGTTTACAACACTCTACCACTACCCCCATGATTTCCCATTCCCACACAACACTCCTCACATCCCAACCATTTCATTCACGTCCCCCTTCACAATCCTCCCCACTTTTGCTTAGGCATGAAAAACTACTAACCACTTCCCCATGTTTTCAACCCTCTACTTCACATCTCTCTTCACAAATCCTCCCCACTTACCCACTATAACCACTTCCCCACTATACTAATCACATGATATTATAAAAGGACATAATAAGGGAGGCGTTAAAATAAGAAAAATTCAGAGAACAACGAAAAACAGAGGAGAGTCCGACAATATTACGTAAAAAAAAATATTCTGCAAAATCAACATAGCCTCAAGTCTGTAAATTTTCTCCCGATAACAACGGTATGAAATTTAATCCATTGTTTGTAGATTTGCGATTTACATTGGTTAGTTAGGATTGAGGTTTTGTCTTTCTCAATATTGAAATGAATATAACAGTATAAAAACCCTCTCTGGAATGATCCTGTGAAAATATTTTTCATCCATAGACGAATAACTAGCTATGCTACAATATGTAAGATTGTCAATAACACCAGAAACATTGTTATCATTTATCAATAGAAGTTTGTCATATCAGTGGTCCATATATATGATTTGTACCTTAGCAAAAGTTCAAAGAAAAGTTTATCACTTCAGCACTTAGAGCAAGAAGTTTCTACAACATTTTAGTACTTTTAATTAGTTAGAACAACGTATGTATAATATAGTTCCAAGTCAGACATGAGTATACACATTCTATTCACATTTAATTCTGTTGATTGATGAAGTTTTGTGGCGATATGTCAAGATATAGACCTTCTGTTTTATACCGAATTCATTCGAATCCGGTATGGTCTTTTTGGAATAACTATTTTTTTGATTTGTTGCTTACAGAGTATCTTTTTGGTATAACAGATTTGGAATAACTGTTTTTTCGCTTTCATTACTTTTTTTTTTTTTTGCAATATAGTATAGTATCATGGACATGAATATACTAAATTTTATGTGATCTATTGGAATTTAGTATTTACAAGTCTATTGGTGTTGTCAAGTTATTAGTATACTAACTTAAATTAGGATGCGTTTCTAAATACTCATATTGGAATTAATTTAAATATTAGTATCCTGGATTCCTTATTCTATCCAATTCAACAATTAAGTGTTTCTATTAGCATGTCACTATCCTTTTAGCAGTCCTCTCAAGAAATAACATCATTGTCTCTCAAATTTCTGAGTGCTTTGAGACGCAACTGCCTGAGCTATATCTACTAAGGAGCAAGTTTCAAAATAATATGCATGTACTATGTTATCACATTGACATGTTGTAGCTATTCTTATTATTTCTTTAGTCCTATTTCAGATATGGATGAACAAGGACACGTTCAAATTACTCCAACTACGAGTGCTCAAATTCAACGAAGGAGACAACGTCGAAGGGTATGCCGTCACAGCATTTTTTCCTATAATGCTTCACACTCAAAGCCTGAAATTATCAGGAATGTCCCAAGGTCGATACAAAATAAGTTAGGAGATCGAAGGGCTGAACGAAAGGAAAGAAAAAAGAAATTGAGAGCTTAGGCCTGCACTAGATGTACATATTGCAAATTATCAGCTTACTCGTGATACACTAATTGATGCTATAGACAAAATTATACTATATGATTGGGAAGCCTTATCAATTTTAGTAGATTCACTTGGACAACCTTTAGGTAGTATTTTAACTGACATTTATCACGAGGTTTGGCCAAGTGAACCTTTTTGGGTTTATGTTCTTAAATTTGAAGCTGAGTGGGAGAACTGTCTCTACGACTACCTGTAATTTTTTTAATTAATGAAAGTTTTTTTATTTCTTTGCAACATTTTCTGTCATTTAACTCTTTTTTTTTTCTTAAGAGCATTAGATAAGATAAATAACATAATGGAATAACACTAACTTATTCCTTCAAATAATGCAACTTTAACGACATATCCAATGTCTTAAAAGAGGAAAAACATGAATACACACATTACTTTACGCTCTTTACTTGATTATATGCAATTATCATGTATAGTAATACTTTACAATCTGTTTTGCCTCTTTTCAAATCAAAAATTAATGAGGAATCTATATATATTTAGGTAGTTACAAATATGAATTCATCCAAAGTAGACTTGCAGTACAGTATATCTTTATAAATGAAAATTTTAACTTCACTTATGTTCCTTTCGGTGAGTATAAACTATTAATAGATATTTATATTGTTCATCCGAGGCAATTGTTCGGGAAGTATCATAGAAAAATAATATGGCAGCAACTATGTTATGATTGAAATATTCACATAAAGTTTACTCACTCTGTTAATCTCCCGTTATTACTTTTTCAGACATTTTGTATATTGGTTAATATAATAAATAATATATTCAACAAAAAAATATTCGATAATTATTTAAGTACCTTTGATTTAATAGAGATTTTATTATTGGGTAGATTGTATTCACACGTAATATAAAAAATGTTCCTTATTAAACCAAGCATTGCAGGGGCTTCAAGAATTATTGGTGCTGATGTGAATGCAATCAGATTTGAGGTACGTAAAATATTCAAATTTATATGCTCTTACGTGAACATTACAATTTTTAAATTTACTATCTATTGACCTTTGTTTCTGTCGTTAGTCATCCTCCTGTCAAAAAATTTTAGTGTCATATAATTTGTGAACCCAAAGGACTATAACAAATCAGTTTAAAAGGTGCTCATATATGCTTCTATCTCCTATTTTATCAGTTTAAATTAGCAAAAAATTTAGTGACTGGACAAATGGGCATAAAACTATACTTAAGAGGCAGAAAATTACTTTTATAGCAGTCCTATTGATATCCATTGGGTGATGGAAGAGAGAATTAAAGAATTGTGTGGTTCTCAACATATGTTAGTCATCATGCAATAATGTAGATAAATGTTTTAGCCTTTTGGGTCTTTATTTTTTTAGTAAGTCTTTGAATATTGAATTGTTTATGCATCAACTTGGCATAATAGGAAGTTGCACCTACTAAACAAAAAATAGTGAAAAGTGATGTAGATTAAAAAATGAGATATGGCATTTCATTGTGGGTCATTTATATGAAGAAGATTATGGCATGCCAAGAATATAACCTTTTTTTAGGCTACAGATTTATGAAACTTATTATCCTATATCCAATTAGAATTCTATTTGATATATGACATAAAAATTATATATAGAAAAATTATTTGCAGCGAGTAATTCTTCAAGTTTCTTGAAATACTAATCTCCAAGTTGAGCCAATTTTACTTGCTACTAAATTATAAATGTGATTTCATAATGCCTTTCTCTCTATATCAAATGGGGATGGGCGGTTGATTTGGTATATTATTGATGAAGCAATATATAGTTTTCATGTTAAACTCACATGAAAAAATAAAGCAAATAAATGTAATTTTATTTAATTTTTGATTGCTTTCGGCTTTTTCTCGGGCTTCGATTTCTAAAAACTGAAATTAAGCCAAGGAAGCATGTAGTTTGTAGTGGAAATCAGGTAGTTTATTATTCTTATCCAAAGAAGATTGTGGTTCCTAGAAGAACACCTCTAAGGAAGGTCCACTGTATCCAAATCATTCCGCTACTTTTTTCCTCCTCAAAGAGCTTTATTTATATATTCAATTATAGGAAAAGGAAAAATGTGTAATCTTAACAAAAAATACTCTAAAAAGCTAAGAGGTTAAGTTTATCTATTGAGGGAATTTGTGTTTTTAGGGATATGATGGACTTCTTCAAAGTCTATAACAAGGTAAGAAAACCATTTTGATAGAAGTCTTGCGATGACCATCTTCCCTAGCATATGTTGTAGGATTTAATGCATGCTTTCTTTGGAAGAAGAAGCAGGAGGGATTAAAGCACTTAATGTTATTGATACTTTACACTCTATGTATATAACGGTAATAGCACCAAGTGTTTATAATAAATTATTAAATACATTATATGTGATTACACATACACTTCTGTTACTTATTCATCATTATAATGCATACATAACTAAATCACATAATTATAGCAAGTTAAGTTAAATTTGAATCTCATTGCACATAACACAAGATCTTACGGCAATTTAGGCTAGATAAAAAAAATTTCCTAACTTACTTGCCTTATTATAAACTTTCATCGATCAAATGGTTTAAAATTTACGATTGATCAAGTTATAAAAATATGAGGTGGTTAAACAAGTAAGTTAATAATTTATTATATTTTTTTCTCCGTATTTTTCGCACATCGCGGGGGTACTATACTAGTTATTTTTAAACGGTGAATCTATCTGTTTAATATATTTTTATTGGATTAAGGGGGAAAATCAGAAATAGCTATATTTACAACTAGCAATTGAAAAATAACTACAGTTTCAAAAGTAAACAAAATTTAGTCACTTTTCATGTCAGAAAAGAATTTAAACACAAACACCTTTCGAAATCCGGAAAAAATCCAGTATAATATGCTGGAGTTCGAATTTTTTACATATGAAATTCCAGCATAATGTGCTGACAATTCATAATATGTTAGAGTTCCAACATATTACGCAGGAGCTCCATAATCTAGCATATTATGCTGGAACTTTCCGTGTGATGGATTTCCAACACAATATGCTGAAAGTTTATACGCATGAGCTCCATAATCCAGCATATTATACTGGAACTTTCCATGTTTCAGTAAATAGTGACTATTGTTCAATAATTTTACAAACGCTGGCTATTTTAGGGAAAAAAATTATTTTGTGTCTGAAAACGGGCTATCTCGTGCTAGTTTAACCAAAATATCCTATTTTTGCAAAAAAAATTGTATTACGCCTCAAAGTCAAACAATAGTACAAGAAAGCTTTTCAAAGCCCAAATACCAGATTCGGCCCATGGAACAACAGATTCTAGGGCTCCAATTACAATGGTAAACACTTTCTTCTCCGCTCTCTGAAACTGAAACAGAATCTGAAAGTCAAAGCAAAAAAAAAAAGTGAAAATGGAAGCGGGAGATGAAGCTCTAGAGATGGTGGACTCAAAGGATTTGCAGCAGCAAAGCAAAGCCCTTGATAAGCTCACTGACCATGTCGAAGATCGTCAGCTCGATTCCTCTCGTGTTCAAACGGTACTGTTTTTCACATCAAAATTCATTTTTTTACATGAATAGATGCAATTTCGAATTTGCTTCAGTCTATATATATATATATATATATATATATATATATATATATATATATTGTATTTATTGACATTTTATTGGCTCAATTTTTAATGCTGAAAAATTGTGTCTTTAGGCTATGGCTTCAATTTATGCATCCAAGGAAGCTGATCTTCAAGCTATGAGGATGAGGTTTGTTCACTAATTAACGGAACTTTGTACTTTTAGTCCCTGAAATATTAACAAATTTTTATTTTTGTCCTGATATCTGATATTAAGTATATGTAACTTTCAATTAACCATAATGTACACTTTTGGTGGATCCCTCTGCTTTTGAACTTTCACAAATTTAACGAATTATTAACTGTTAAACCATTCAGTTAACCATGTGCTATGTTAAATTTGTTCTATTATTTCTTATTTGAGGGCAATATTGCTCTGAAAATAACCTAAATGTAACATATTTTCTGTATAGAAGACAAAACACACACATTTTATTTACTTTAAGGCTAAACATACTAAGCCAAATATAAAAAGCATCAGAAGCTGAATTTGTCAATAATCAAAGGATCAAAAGCTCATTTATTCCTTCATTTAACTATATTATTCTCAAATATTTTACCTATAAAACTTTGATATATATATATATATATATATATAATTTAGTTGCTTGTGCTAATGAATGAATATCTTGAGAATTACTATTTGGAGAGTCAAATAGTAATTTTCCTTAACAAAGACCATTTCAAATATTTCTTAGTATCTTTTATATAGATCATAACCATGTAAATTATATTTTAAAATTGATGCACTAATAATTAGGCTATAGCCTTTTCAAATCTTGGGAGCTGGGGAGTTGGGGGATGGGTTTGACCGTTTGACTCTTAAGTCTTAAATAGTTTCTATAACTCAGAAACAAATACAAACATCACATCATCTAAACTTTGAAGTACATTCATAAGTTATTTCCTCTTTTTTTATATAAGATTTACATAATTAGAAATTATAGTATTATAGTTTTTATAATTAAAACAGTAAGACTTTTTGTAATCATAGATAAAATAATTGTTTGATAGAGGCTGTTTAATGATATGATGATTGTTGTTAATCACTAAATCTCTTTTGTTAATCATACCCGAAATTCTTGTTTGTTTATATGAAAGGTGTTTGTACTGTGCATTGAGTTGAATTTGTTGCTTCATGAAAGTTGAAGAGTGTTTGACTATTTGGTAAGGTGAAGTTGCAATTCTCAAGTCCTTACGCGAAATTTGGGAAGCATTGCTTGTAAATTCCAATTTGGGTAACCTTATTATATAGATGAGCTTGAAGTCCACAAGTTTTTCCACATGGCCTTAGTTGATAACCTGATATGTGCAAGGGACTATGACTTAATCCAAAATAAATAATTTAATTTGTTTGAGATGTCTTCTCATACTTAAACTGAAAATGATAAGAGTGACAGAATGGTAGAGTGGAATTGCTGCCACAATCCACTAAGATTTAGTTTGTTTTCTCTCGGATCCACAAAGGGAAAAAGACATATTAGTCACAAGTATATGACATTCATATAAACAGCAATATTTTTTTTGATGAAGTCATATAAACATCGATATTACCTTTCCATATGTGTGCTTAGCTCTTGAATCTATTTCAGTGTCTTTTTCCTGCTCTGATAATGTCTCTAATGCTTCTTGTGTAGTCTCAGTCCTTGATAAATTAGATGACATCAAGAATTTGTGTTTATTACAGGGAAAAGGAACTAGCTGCTGTTAAGATCAATGCTGCTGATATTGATATAATTGCAAATGAACTAGAGGTTGGTTTCCTCTTACATCTATACCTATTATTTTCTGTTGGTTTATTTTAAGTCTCTCATGAGTCATGGTGTTTTAATTGTGGAATAGGTGGACAAGAAGGTTGCTGAAAGGACTTTGAGAGAACATAAAGGTGATGCTGTAGCTGCAATAAGGCATTTGCTGAATTGATGTAATGCAAAAGATAAGAGAATCAGTACCAGAAATTTTTGTTTTCATTCCGAAATGTATTAACAAAGAGACTATGAAATGTTTATGCTACGTCGATTGGTCATTACTAATACTGAAGTGAAAAATTAAACGTGTGAGATAGTGAGCAAGTTCGTAGGAAATCTTGGTTTTCTTAGGACTTGATCTCTAAGGTTGCCCTTTTTCCATTCCATATTCAGCTCTTGGAATAGAGCTATCCAAAATGTTGTGAAGTATATGTGAAATTACTTACGGGTATGGCCTAGCGATCAATAAAGTAAGTCAATACCATCGGAAACCAAGTTCAAATTGCAGCAGAGATAAATAATGCTTGGTGGGCCTTTTCCATTTCCATAGGCCATAATAGGCAGATTTACTCGGTGCTTGTACTGGTGTCAAGTAGCAGGTCTCTAGTGATAGTCGAGTTGCTTGACTGGAACACCGCTGTTAAAAAAAGAAAGAAAAACAGAAAACGTTACTTAAGCAAAAAAAAAAAAGAAAGAAAAACAGAAAGCGTATACTAAAGCCCCAAATGCATTAGGTTGGTACTTTTGAGGATGAGTCTTTGTTACAGACTCGACCTCGCTAAACTTCAATGAGACTTAAAAATAGTACTATCACTTAGTTGGCTACTGCCTTGTGTGGTGTCCCTAGACAAACCAAATTTAAGGTTGCATTCAAAGGAGAAACAAATGGGCCAATTAGTTTTTGGCTCTTTACAAATTTGTTGTAAGTTTTATGACACTGCCTCTTTTTTCTTTTTTTCTTTTTTTTTTTTATACATGAGAGATTTATTTGTATGCATAAGAGATCTAAAAAGGTTATTTTCTTTAATTCAAAATTATAATGGGGCATGATTAAGCGTGGCAATTTGAACCCAAACTTATCCAACCCGCCCAGAGTTTAATGGGTCGGGCTACAAATATATTAGTTCATGGGTCAATTTGGGTTGAACCCAAGTTAACCCATTATTTCTTATAACTCATTCTGACGCATTAAACAGCTCAAATACAACCCATGAAACTCATCCAAAATAAAGGTATCTCAATTCTCAACCCAACTTATGTAAAAATTTACTTAGTTGCCCCAATTTTTATTTTTATTTTAATTTTATGTTCTTTTATTTTTTTTGCACTACCCACCCACCCATCCCTTGCCCCCGTCCCGCAAAACCCCTCAAAAGTATTTTTAAATTTATATTTTTCTATTTTTCTGCCCTACCTACCCACCCAAACCTACCCCTACCCCTACCTCCTCCTAAATAGGGGTGTTCATGGTTCGGCTTGGATCGGGTTTTCCTTAAAAAGAAACAAAACCAAGTAAATTTGTTTTTCAAATATTATAACCAAACCAATTAAGTCGGTTTTTCTCGATTCGATTTTTGTCGGGTTTTCGGTTATTTATCGATTTTTTCTTAAATATAAAATATACACTACCAAACACATATTTCGTCGACCATATTTTCAATGTAACACTATCAAATCAATTGCCATTTGAGAAATCTATTATTTACCAAGATATATTGATGATAATTGAATCAAATTGTGATGGATAATTAAGTACTCAATTAAAAATATAGTATTATTTTTAACAAAATGAATTCTTACACTAAACAAAAGAAAACTACCAATCAAACTAGAATGTAAAGGTAAAGAACTATATTTAAAGTGCAAACAATTAACATTTACCATAAATTTTTTGAAACTTTATATAAAAATATGCATATATATAAGTGTAATAATAAATTTGAAATAACTACTCCTATAGTCGGTTTGGTTCGATTTTTTTTAACTAAAACCAAAACCAAATCAAATTTGGTTGGTTTTTAAAATTCAAAACCAAAACCAAACCAAACCAATTATCGGTTTTTTTGGTCAGTTTGGTTTGATTTTCGGTTTGGTTCAATTTTTCGGGTTTTAATGAACACCTCTACCCACAAACCCCTCAAAAAAAAATTACTTGGTTCTTTTTTTGTATTTTCAATTTTCAATTTTTTTTTTCTGCACCATCCACCCACCCTATCCCCAAGCAAACCCCTCAATTTTTTTTGTTTTTTTATATTTTCTATTTTTTTTTTGTTTTTATTTTTCTGCACCACGCACCCACCCCTTACCCCTACCCCTACCCCTACCCCCAAACCCCGCAAAAAAAATTTCAAACTTACACAATTCAAGGTAAAACATTTTTTTATACAAGATGAACATGGTTCTAAAATATAAGTTAAGTTGGGCGGGTTAGGTTATGACCCATTGTTTAATCCATCTTGACCCAACCCATATTAGTCCAAGTACACTTTGGGCTAGGTTAGGCAATGACCCATTTATTGACACGCCCAAATTCAACCCAACCAGCCCATTTGCCACCCATAGGCATGATGTACAAATATCACCTAATTTTTCATTCAATATACAAGTATTTGAATGCCGTAACCATATAAAACACACAACGATTTAAGCCGAATTCACTTCACACCACAAGATATTTAACGATGCAGATTGTGAATTCACTGAACAGAATCATGTTAGAACCCATGTAGTCACCGACTGACTCAACTAATCCAATAAAGAGCAGCTGCTTTTTCTCTACCAGACTTCCTTATAATAACAGACATACTGTCATTTTTGCCTCTGAAATTAGGATCCGACAACACAAGCCATTTGTTTGCTCTGTCTGACCAACTTTCACGCGACAGCCATAAAACTTTGAAGAGTTAGCAATGCATCTCCTAGCAATCTTCAGATGAAACTCAAGCACAAATGTATTTACTGTTCCTTCTGGCTGCTATCTCCTCCGGCGTTACGTGCTGTCTGCGCCTGAATAAGATACTGCCTCTGCAAATCCTTAAGTTGATCCACTAGTTCTTGAAATGAAGGCCGGTATTGTGGCTCACTGAGTTGGACAAAACAGTAAGGTCGTTTATCAGCTCAGTTGAAAAGATGGTTTTTTTTATCAGTAAGATATCAGTTCACTTCAAATGATGAGTGAAGTTAACGTGACTAAAAGCAAAATGGTTGCCGCATCCAAGGGTATGATGTGGCATCCAATGATGTAGGTGAAGATCACGAGAGATAAGGGTTCCAATTCCAGTATAAACAAAAAAAACTATGTTATTTCTTCCGAGACTAAGTTTGGTAGGTAAAGGACCACCCTGTGCTAGTGTGCTGGTGGAGGGTAGCAGGTAGTCAGTGAAATAGTCAAGCTGCAAAAGCTGTCCGCAACGCCATACAACAACAACAACAACCCAGTATAATCCCACTTAGTGGGGTCTGGGGAGGGTAGTGCGTACGCAGACCTTACCCCTACCCTGGGGTAGAGAGGCTGTTTCCAAATAGACCCCCGGCATCCTGCCCTCCAAGAACTTCCCACCTTGCTCTTGGGGAGACTCGAACTCACAACCTCTCGGTTGGAAGTGGGAGTTGCTGTCCCCAACGCCATATAATAGGAAAAATAATGGTTGCTGCCAAATTGATCGAGTCACTGGATAAGCTTGTCTAAAAATTTAGTCGAGAGAATCAAATTCAGCAAATAATACTTATTAGTCACTTCTAAATAAAATGCATTGGACTCCAACCATATGGTTTCATTCCTAAAATGGTTTCATTCCTAACCATATTATTAAAACCTTCAATGTCATGGACATCAGTCTGGTTTGCTAAGGACTATTCCGCTATAACTTGAGAAGCCCTCCAAATGATGATAAGAATAATTCATAATCTTCAGCACATATTTTGACATGACAATATATTCCTCAAGGCTATTTTCTTCAACAAAACAAATTATGATGGCAGAATGAACAAAGATGCAAACCTATGCCAACAGCTCTCAATTATAGAAGCCCATTGTGGATTAACATTCTTCGGGATATCTAACCGCTGATTCATGAATCCTACAGCTCCAACCACCTGCAATCAACTCCAGCAAGTTATTCTTTATGTACCATAATATGATGAAAAATTATCCATTTTTATCTTTTACTTTTTGTACACAAGGAGCGGGCCCTCTTTACCAGGGGCGTAGGCGCCTTGTCTATGTATAGATAATAAGAAAAATAAAAATATTGGGTACAAATATAAAAATGACACTGCTTGCTGTAATAGTAAAATATTAATTTGTTCACTTTTTCAACTGTTGAAACCGCTAATGATAATTCCTGGTATGCCACTGCTTTTCATCAACTTGAGCCAGAATCCAGATAACTGAATATTATGGAATGTTGTCCAAGTGTGATCTCAGGAAGATGAAAATACCTGCATTGAGTTGAGGCTATCCCAAGGGATTTTTTCAGTGGCAAGCTCCCATAGAATCACTCCAAAACTGTATACATCAGACCTAGATGCACATTCAAAGAAGGATCGATATCATCAAAATACTCAGGAATCTGCATAAAAATGTATATATATATATATATATATATATATATATAT